>JARCZZ010025063.1:0-11848 GCA_030323915.1 Brotogeris chrysoptera
GTTATCAGCGCTGTTCCCAGGCCCAAAATCAAAAACACAGCACTGCACCAGCTACCAAGAAGGAGAAAAAACGACTGGTACTGCTGAACCCATGAAACACTGATATCAACTGGACTAGAATACTATTTCATGAATTTAAAAACAAAATAAAAAAATATATCTGGGATGAAGAAGGCAGACACAGAAACTGTTCACTAATGCATACATGCAATTAAAATTTATTTCAGATTTAACTATCCTTATCACTGTGTTCCCATATTTAAATGCATATATATATTACATATACATGTGAAAATTATAACACTGAGAGACCGGTGTAACTCATTTATGCTCACGCCTGAGAAATTCTAATAGAATTCATTATCTTGAAACAGAGAATCATGTATGTCCTCAAGATCTATGTACTGGGAGATAATCTCCCAGTTGGACAATGTGAGAAGAGATTAGAACCAACCTCCCTCACCTACATTAGATGGTAATAATAACAACCCTAGAATGCTTGGGGTTGGAAAGGACCATCTAGTTCTAACCCCCCTGCTATTCATGCTTATTTTGATGCAGGTTTTTTTTTTGTTTTGTGGTGGGTTTTTTTTCTTCTTTTTTATTTTTTTTAATGCTTTGATTCTTTTGGTAAGAATGGGAAAAGCATGAGAGATTATCAACCTGGGCTGCATCAAACAAAGCGTACACCAGCAGGTCGAGGGAGGTAATTCTCCCTCTCTACTCTGGTCTCGTGAGACCCCACCTGAAGTACTGTGTTCAGCTTTGGGGCCTCCAACACAAAAAGGACATGGAGCTGCTGAAGCAAGTCCAGAGGAGGACCACAAAGATGACCTGGGGTTGGAGCCCCTCTTCTGTGAGGACAGGCTGAGTGAGCTGGGTTTGTTCAGCCTGGAAGACGGCTCCAGGGAGACCTTAGAACAGCCTTCCAGCACCTAAAGGAAGCCGACAGAAAAATCTGGAGTGGGACTTTTTCCAGGGGCATGCAGGGATAGGACAAGGGGGAATAGTTTTGAACTGAAAGAGGGCAGATTTAGATTGGATATAAGGAAGAAATTCTTAACTGTGAGGTTGGTGAATTACTGGCATGGGTTGCTCAGAGAAGCTGTGGATACCCCATCCCTGGAAATTTTCAAGGCCAGGTTGAATAGGCCTTTGAGCAACCTGGTTTAGTGAAAGATGTCCCTGCCCACAGCAGGCAGGTTGTAACAGATGACCTTTAAGGTCTCTTCCAATCCAAACATTCTATGAATCTATGATTAACACTAGTTCTGTAGCAGGAAAGAAAATTTACAAATGCATTTTCTTTTAGCACATGATACCATTTCCAGACTATTTTAACCTCAAAAACCAGTCTTAAATGAACAGGTGGATGAGTTGATCTCTTGGTCTTTTTCTCTTTGCAGTGGAATATATGAATGTTACTTAAAAGTATAGAATAATAAAAAACAAACCTAAGATTTTCCAGATGATTGGTTCTACTTCCCAAAACAAATAAAAACATCCAGATGTGAAAAAAAAAAGCTATTACTGTTTAAAAGTATGACTTACAAATTCTGTCGTGATTAGCTGAGAAACCTAGTAACAGTCATCATCAACATGCTACCTTCTGCATGTTAATCTCTTAACTTCCTATTGCCTTTTAGAGTTTACATAAGCAGATTTATATAGACATTAATATAAGTTGCAATGACTTGGAGAAAATATCCCAATCTGTAGGATTTTAAGTGTAAATATTTGTATTTTTTTCTCCTCATTTTCATCACAATTGAATTTGTGTATGGGTAAATTTCAATACTAAGTCATAGAAAAACTTACTTTCTCAGTCTATTCTAACACTTGCAAACATCAAAAGGGATTGTTTTCCTCCAGCAAGGCCAAGAGATATCCTGTTAGGTAAGAGGAAGCAGAACACAGATTACCATTGCAAACCTGGGTTTTCAAATGATAAAATCGTTTTGTACCACTAAGGTAGCTAAAACAACCCCTGAATGCACAGAGGCTTCATAGGAAGAGAATTTCCTGGTTTCAGCCTCTCGTTGAAAGGAGGAATGCCGAGTTTTGAATATATTGTTCTTAAGATCTGCTTTCTTTTTGGCTTAGGATCAACTGAATGTTCAATGTTAATGTAAGAAGTAAGGTTTGTTCAGGAAAGTCCTACTTATTCTTAAGTTCAGCACCTGGGAATGGAGAACCATAGTCCTATCTTGTACATTCATTCAACTCTAGTGATGAGAAACATTCTTCTAGAAAGCAAAATCTGCTTCATGTATTGGTAGTATATAAACAAACTCCCATTTGAAATCAGAGAACCATTTGCTTAGAACAGCTGCTGGTTGAGCATAGAAGTATTTGAAAAAAGGATAATATTTCCATGCTGAAAGACACACCACTTTTAAGAGAATTGTTCTAACAG
The DNA here is from genome assembly GCA_030323915.1 of Brotogeris chrysoptera. NCBI lineage: Eukaryota > Metazoa > Chordata > Aves > Psittaciformes > Psittacidae > Brotogeris > Brotogeris chrysoptera. The sequence continues at coordinate 2,417 of JARCZZ010025063.1, forward strand.
GAAAGCAGCCAGGATGCTAGCTAATTTGTGTATGATTCATACACTTCAAACAGTCCTGCATAAACAGGAACAGAATAGCTGCATAATCTTCCCATTCATAAGTTTGGGTTTTTTTTTCCTTTGAGGGAGAAAATTTCTTAGCTAAGAATGATTCTGTTCGTTCATCTGCAATATGACCAAACTAATTTTCTCTATCTTGGTCCTCAATATGGAGCCTAACTCAGCAGCGCCACTGAAGTAGCCTGATTTTAAGTTTTTCTTACTTGCATTGAATTTTATAAGACTAAAGGGACTTCTTTCTGTTTAAACTGATGGTCTTGGAGCCCTAGTTCTATTTAGTTTTGCTTTAATATTCCTGATGCTGTCAAAATACAGGCCTCATACCAAAAGGTGAATTCTTGTTACAACATACGGTGTAACTATACGACACAAGGCAAAGCAAAAAATGGAAATTAGAAGAAAATTTCCTAGTAAAAACAAGAGAGAGAATTGGACCTTTTTTTTTTTGTTTGTTTTTTTTAAATAAGTGAAAGGAGATGTTTCTGACAGACTTCAATGCGTCAAGGCTTTGTGAACTGCAATGTTTCTAACAGAAGTTTTATTTCATTTAAACACGGACTTCAGTTCTTCTGGTTTACGGCTTACACATTGTCATGGGTTCAGCAACAACTGGGTCATTGCACTTGGATCAGATACAGCACAGATGCCTGAACTTCATCTATCCCTGAATCTAGAAAGATGCTGAGCTCTAGGTTAAAACTACATGTACAAAGTTAGTCAGCATTAGACTGACTTTAGCTTTATTGCTAACACATTTGAAATTGTGCCTATGTTTAATTTCTCCAGTGGCTTACCCCAGAATTCAGAGCAATTCACACCTGAGAAGTGCTATGCACTGAGACATAAGCCTCCTGCAAAAAAGATGGACTTTCACTTTATGATTTGCCACATATTCAATTACCTTGGTTTTGAAGAGATGCCACCAAGGCAGTGAGGGAAGGCAGTAGATATTTTCTGTTAGTTATCTTAGATAGTTACCAATCTTCTCATAGAGAGCAACCAAAGATAGACATTTATTACAGGAACGTGTGCATGAACATATTATTTAACTTTAGGAGCCTACTACGTTGGTACCTGCACCTAAGCTTATAATCACAGGGTCCCTAATACCGAGTGTGATCCCAATAACAAAAAGGTGCCAAGGGTTCCATCTAAACCCACCTTAAAATAGACATTAATTTCTGATCATATGAACCGCATCACTGATTACATGGGCTGCCTAAAATTATTTTCTTAGATATACATACATCCTTCTTGTGATACTCATTTATTCAGATGAATCCCACACAAATGATATATGAGCAACTTATAACCTTTATGGATTTGTCTCTCTGACGTCTACTTTTCTGCCAATCAGTTCATTCACTCCTCTTGTAGTGCCTGCAATCTAACTGCAATGTCTAAGACAAACAACAAGAAATCTCTCATGGAAAGCCATGCTCTTTTTATGCTGATCTTCCTTTCTTCGTACTCATCCTTTTTAATCACGCATCAGTTCTTGCGCATATCTAGATCACAGACTCTTTTGGAAAGGAATATTTTTTTGTACTGCATAAAGTTCTAAAATAGAAGAAACCGTATAGTGATCAATTGAACTGTCAATCTAAATAATTCTTCAGAAACTATTAAATCACCATGAGAAATTAAATGGGTGGATGGAAGAATCAATTGCCAAATGCAAATAGATTAACTAGATGAATGTATGGCTTCAAAAACAAAAAACAAAACAAAACAAAAACAAAAACAAACAAAAAAAAAGCAAAAAAAAAAAAAAGCAAGAACAAAGTGTTCCACTTTAAGGTGCATGCTTCCATTGCTGCAGGCTGCCACTTCATAATCTCTCCCTTCATCATACCTGCTTATCTCTAATACCTGCTTATCTCATCCAGTAAAAAAGGATGGACCACAGCCATGAACGTGCCTTGAGTTTCTGTGCTGCTGTCTGCCCCATTATATATTGGTTTTCCCTACTTTTTTAGTCTGCATTTGTGTAATGGTAACAAAAAACTTGGGCTGACTCAACCATAAGACTTGATTCAGATCAGAGCTAAAGTTCCTACTTCTGCTACCTTCTGTGAAAGGTATGCAATTTTTTCATCATACCTTATGATTAGTAATGGGTATTTATTATCTTGAAAAGTTCTCATTTGCATTCAAACTTGCAGCTTAAGATCATCAATAATACTAATTCACACTTACATAGCACATTTCATCTGAAGAACATAAGGCACTTCATAATTACCAAATGATTAAGTTTTACAACATCTTCCAAAGGTAAAAAGTATTTCATCCCAGATGTCCTGGTCTCTACTCCAGAATGTTACCATGTATGCATATGCTTTTTGTTGTGAGCAACCATGAGAACTAGCATAAAATTTAACAGCAAACTCACATATACATTTATACAAAGATTCATTTATTGTCTTCAGCAACATACCAGAGAATGATTTCAGCAAGTTAAGGTATCACAACCCTAAATTAACTTGCCAGTTTGCCGTGACATCAATACTGCATTTAACTAAGGAATTCTCAGCCATGTTCAGACAGTAAAATTGTTAACAGAGGCCAATGCTAAAGAAAGGTAAAACAAGGCAGATTCTAATTCAAAGGAAGAATGAGTAGACGCCAGTTTTGTTATCACCAGCTCAGTCTGAGTTAGGTGGCTACAAAAACAGGGTAAGGCGCAATGGTTTTAAACTAAAAGAGAGGTGATTCAGGTGAGGAAGGTATTTTTTACAATAAGCATGGTAAATCATTGGAACAGGTTGCCCAGCAACGTGGTGGATGCACCATTCCTGGAGACATTCAAGGCCAGGCTGGATGTGGTTCTGGGCAACCTGATCTAGTTGAAGATGTCCCTGCTCACTATAGGGGGATTGTACTAGATGACATTTGAAGGTCCCTTCCAACCCAAACTATTCTATGATTCTATAATAACATTGTTCAGATTTGCTGTCTTTGTCAGTAATGATTTTTCCAAGTTAGTGAGAAGACCGAATTGGAATTACTTTTCATATGTATGCAAAATCACTAGTTTTTCCTTTGTTTTCAAGGTTGTTAATATAATGGGCATCCAGCCTTTGGGGTACATGACACAAACCAACAGTTTTTCAGAGTATGTTTCCCTTCCTTGGAAATAGAAAGGGACATGAAGGAGGGGTGGAGGCAGGAAAATTTCACATAAAACTTATGTCTACACTAGAAAGTTTCTAGAGCCAGGCACTACCACCATTCAGCTACAGAACAGGAGGTGGGGACACCACCATAGAAAAGGGGAGAACAGCTATAACTCATGTCTCCAAAAAGTAATAAAGAGTAAAGGAAAGCATTCATTTGAACTCTGATAAAAGCAGCTCCAGCAGATCGTCCACCAAGCACTCATGTCCCATGCTGGGTATCGGGTCACATCACAGCTGAACTCCCAAAATGGGGCTGCAACTAGGCACTTGTGTGTAAAGTACAGGGAACTTCCCAGCTCCACAGCTTCATTGCTCTGCCAAGGATTCACCTTCTGGATAGACATAGCCTGGCACAAGGCATGCAAGAGTCAGAGTATCAATAAATGACCCAAGTTCCCTGCGGTGGTATAAGTGAGTTTGTTGATCACATTCCCCAAAAATCTATACCTAATGAAAATTGAAAGCAAGCTGAATTATTTAATGGCAAATGGGATACCTAGTCTCCAGAAGTGCCTGATGACTTCCATTTTACTATTAACATTGCCTATAATCTTAATTTTACCCTGTACGAAATACTTTTGACACTTCATTTTTTTGCACAGCACAAATGTCTCCTACACAAAGGAGCCATAGGCAAACACCATAGCAGTTAGTGAGACTAAACATTTAGGATTGGTAATAGTCTTTATAATTAAATTTCCTTATTCTTTTCTGTAGTACCTCAGTTAAGTACATGAATAAAATGTTCTTTGCATCTATTTTTCCTGGACAATTGCTGGCTTAAGTAGGTAAACACCTACTTGTGCTACACAAAATGAAGCTGTTTCAAACACATCTGTGAAATAGCTCGCGTTTTCTGTATATTTTCATGTCACAAAATCTATGGCAGCTATAGCAACCTAAAGCCAAAGATATAATTGCAAGATCTAGAAATATCACAAAGGGCCAGACACACAGAAGTGTTCCTAATAGTGGCTAATGCAAACAATCTTGAAGCTGGCATTCACATACCTTGGTTAGGATTACTTTCAAACCACTGAATCGTGATATTTTTTTATGCCTTTTGAATGTCAGAGCTTTGGAGTGCCATGTTTCACTTGAAGCATATCATTTAACACTGGGAGATAACATTTTTCACAGCTATGCATAAAAGATCTCTTTTCCATGGCAATTTATGAAAGAGATTAAGACTTTGCTAACTTTGCTATGTAATCACTTGATAGTGCTTTTCAACAATTCTGTGGTAATGAAACACAAGATGCACAACAATACAAGGGAAGTTTTCTCACCATTAACATCCATACAAGATTATTACTTGTTGCCATAATAAGTGGTTCATGTAATATGAGATTTAGAAGATATAAGGCACAGATTTTGCTAGTTTACTTAGATCACCAATTTAGTTTATTGACAAATGGTAATTATCTCAAGGGTTCTTTTACAGCTCACCAGCCCCCTGGAAAGGAGAATCAGCAACTGTTTTTCCACTAGAAGCTCAAATGTAATTCTAACATAATAGCTGTCACAGTGACAAAGGAATGGGATGCTCACAGGGCTGTACCCTGAGAATATTATACCAAGAGTATATCCTAAAATGACATTCAAATGAATAAAAAGAGACAGAGAGAGAACACATGATGTTTGCAGTGTGAAGAATCATAGAATAGTTAGGTTTGGAAAAGACCTTAAGATCATCTAGTTCCAACCACCCTGCCATGAGCAGGAACATCTCACACTAAACCATGCTGCCCAAGGCTCTGTCCAACCCAGCCTTGAACACCACCAGCGAAGGAGCGTTCACAACTTCCCTGGGAAACCTATTACAGTGCCTCACCACCCTTACAGGAAAGAATTTCTTCCTCATAGCCAATCTAAACTTCCCCTGTTTAAGTTTGAACCCGTTACCTCCTTCTCCTACCACTACAGTCTCTAATGAAGAGTCCCTCCCCAGCATCCCTATAGGCCCCCTTCAGATACTGGAAGGCTGCTAGGAGGGTCTCCACACAGCCTTCTCTTCTCCAGGCTGAACAGCCCCAACTTTCTCATCCTACCTTCATAAAGCAGGTGCTCCAGTCCCCTGATCATCCTCGTGGCCCTCCTCTGGACTTGTTCCAACAGTACCATGTCCTTTTCATGTTGAGGACACCAGAACTGCACACAATACTCCAAGTGAGGGCTCACGAGAGCAGAGTAGACGGGCAGGATCACCTCCCTCGACCTGCTGGTCATGCTCCTTTTGAAGTATCACTTTTAGGTGTTATAATTTACCAGTACCTAGCAATACACCTAGAGTATGTGCCTATTATTAATACCCTGATCGCTTTGTAAATTTGTTGATTTGAGCCTGAGCATAACTGAAGAACCACCAGAAAAAAATTTTCAGTCTAAAAAAAAAATAAATAAAATTGAAATACATACAAGACATTAAAAGTAACTGCAGTGGTATAAAGTTGAGGTGTTAAATGATAAAATACATCTGTGATTTCACAATAAGCCGTGTTGATATAGTAAGATCTGTGAAAAGTAGTATTTTGCAGTTTAGTGACCATTCAATGTAACATCTGTATTGTCTATAATCTTATCAAGATAAACACAAAGATGCTACAACAGAAGCACAAGAGGAGTGGGTGAAGATAATAGCCTTTGCTTTCTGCAATGGGCATGTCATCACACCTACCACATGATCATGGAAGTGTTTCCAAGTGAAGCAACCATAATCTCAGAAGAGGACTGAGAAGCTGACTCAAACAAGGTTACCATTATAATTAAGCCTAAAGGGACACTTGATTTGTTGTATCTTCAGAGAATATTATGTTGCATATTTGCAACAGAAAATTTTGAAAGAGAGAAGGGGAGCTGTTTTTATTTGCTGAATATCTTGTATTGCATGCAGTCTCTTGGTTAAAAATTTATAAATCCTTAGCACTCAAAATTTTCTCAAGCAATCCTACTTTCAACACATCTTATATTCAGTTGGCCTTATTCTTAAATACAACCAGTAAAATTCCACTCTACAATCTCTCCTGCGCTAAGGGATTTTGCAAACAAAACAACTCCCTGAATCCTGGGTTACCATCATTTACAATTCAAAATAAAAAAATTTCTGCCCAAATTAGCTAGCTGTTAACTATATTTCAACAAATGGGACTCCAGAGGGTGTGGAGAAAGAAAGAAGAAGTGTGAAGAAAATTATTTGCATTCTTAATTATTGATGCAATGTTACAGGCATGCGTAGGGAAAACAAAAACAAAAAAAGGAAAAAAACAAAACAACAGAGAAGCAAAAGTCTTGTCTACACCCTAAGTGCACACAACTGTGGCATTGCACAGCATCTTGTGATTGTACTGAAAACTGAAGCTAAAAGTCAATAGTCAGTGAACAGCCAGGAAATAATTATTGTAATAATTTCTAAGAAAATCTAAATTCACATGAAAAATAATTTTGGGTAGGAAGCAATAGTTTTCATAGACATGACTCAATCTTGACTCTTTTTTTTTTTTTTTTTTAAACAGGAGAAGAAAAAAAAGGGGGAAAACAAAACCCAAAAAAATACATGTGATTTTAATAGTTTTTAAATAAAACATTTAGACTCTTCTTTTTGAAACAACGGACTTCATTGACAAGATGACCTGAATTACCGAAATAAAAACCCCAAAGTAATAAATCACCCCAAAACACTTCTTTAGATGGAAAAATGTATTTCCAGCAGACTTTAATGGATGGGTTTTCTTCAACTGGGGCAGACACAAACAAAACCACGCACACAAAAGTAGAACCCTGTTGTTTCAATTCCTTCAAGATTTTCTTTCATTTTCCAGTTCAGCCATTCACCCGTGGAATCAATAATTCATCCAAATCTACCAATTGTTCTATGAGAATTTAGTAGATAAAATCCTCTTTGTTGCTTGCTATGAAGATTGCTACAACTGTGTTTCTATTTTATGTATAGAGAACTGAACTAGTGGTTTATTCACCTTTCAACTGGAATAGCATATTATTTATACCATTTGGTAATTCAGTGACTATAAGTTGTCTGATCAAATGCTCACTGAGAGCATAAAGAAGATGATAAACTTTTAGAAATTTTAATAAATAGACTTAAATAGGATTATAACTAAATCGAAAGCTAGCACTGACTTTTAATACAGAGTTAAAAAAAAAAAGTAATTTAACCACATTTTTCTTGAGACTGCACAGTGAATTCCTGGAAAGGGAGGGTAAAACACCCAAAAAAAGTCCCTATAGCTCACCAATTTGAAATGGGGCTTGTTGCTGTCAGTATTTTCCTGCTATTCAAATATCAGTAAATACAAATCTTCTATTTATTGAAGGGTAAATAAATAATAAAGCCTAAATATTAAGTACCAAGGATAACTCTCTCTGTAGCCAGTTTTGTCATCTGCAGGTTATACTGATGCAACAAAACCCATTAGTGGTGAGCTGATCATAACATTTTCTGTGTTTATTTACTCCAGTAATAGTTAATAATCTTTTTCACATGAAAAAGCAGGACTATTAATACTATTTGCAGACAGAAATTATAGAACAAACATTTCTATCAGGATGCATGAGTCTTCTCAATAACTGCAAGTTGCATCCAGTAGCCATTATGGCTCCACGCTTCCCCTGTACAGCAATATGCATTGTTCTACACAACAGATTGGTTTAGAGCAATGTGGAGTGCAAGAATAGGAGAGAGCAACTGAGGTTGCCTGCTATGTACACTGGGAGGCCTGTTCCCAAACACTACGAATCACACATCTGTTACAGCATGTCATTCACACTGCCTCACCACTCATCCACACAGGTTTTGTTAAAGGGTACTGCAGGGGATAAGCAACAAAATGTAGAACATAGATGGTATCACCAAGTATTTCCCACAGACAGATTCTGTACAGTCTGATGTTTGCTAACTGGCTTTTTTTACAAGTTCCCCAAACCATTCAATCTCTCTTTAGTGTTCTCTCTCTGTCTTCAGTTAACTGCTTTGAAATTAATCCCTACTTTTGCCTTTTTAGTGACAGTGCCATCTCCTGTCCCTAACACTGTCTGATACTCATATATATCAGTCCCAGTATACAATACAGCAGACTCCTTTCTGTGACTAGCCATCACCTCCACAAGCATGAGTGCTACGACTAAAAAAATGATACAAGAAAATATATCTAAAGCATGCTGAAGTATGAATAACGAAATGGAAATTCATAGGTGTATCACAAAATTTATTCAGATTTCCAGTGCTGTAAGAAATTATGGATAGAGAGTACTCAGAATCTTGGTCTTGTGGGCGCTCCTTCACATCTGCCTAACTTTATAATTCTTGAAGAGCCAAAAAATAGCACCCTATCCTGCAGACTGCTAACTGCCATCAAAAGGAAGGATATTTACTTCTTTAGCCTGTTGTAGCACTTAGCAGCACACATACTGTTTCTTTTAAACACCACCAATTAGTATCGGTGATTCACTTTATTGCTAAAACAGAAGCGATTAAATACTTTATGGTTTTCATTCTATCTAGTGCAAACTCAAAACTACTAGTTCATTGTTCTGTCATAATTTCAACCCTTTTTGAGACTTAAATTAGCCCAAAAATCAAAACTTGTTTTCATATTCCAAAATTGCATTCTGTATTTTCTATTTATAAATATATAATATTTACACATACACTCTCTTTTATTTCCATATATGTATCTACAAACACACACATTGCTTTCTGTAATACTATTGACACTTAAAAGAAGGGTTAAATAAGGTTACATTGACATGAAATTCTATACATAGGAGCAAGACAGGTTGGTCTGGCTGCAGCTGACTGAAAGTCATCAAATCAAGGTTAGGGGAACACATGTTAATGAGCTCAGCACCAGGCTAGAGGTGGCCACATGACATCAAATCAAGAGGCTGGCTGCCATACCAGACAAGCTTAATTTCACTTCCTAATTTAATAATTTGTTCCTATATGTTCAGAATTCTTTACTATTTCTGAACATACTGGTTATTGCAGAATAACTTCTGTAATAATACAGGGATTATAGATTCCTGGTCTGCCATTTCCTAACAGATTAAGTATCTGATATTGAAAATTTGAGCTATACTGGTGTCATGGGTTCAGCAGTAGCAGTCATTTTTCTCCTTCTTGGTAGCTCGTGCAGCACTGTGTTCTTGATTTTGGGCCTGGGAACAGCGCTGATAA
>JARCZZ010025065.1:0-56891 GCA_030323915.1 Brotogeris chrysoptera
TATCTGAAGGGGGCCTATAGGGATGCTGGGGAGGGACCCTTCATTAGGGACTGTAGTGATAGGACAAGGGGCAATGGGTTCAAACTTAAACAGGGAAAGTTTAGATTGGATGTGAGGAAGAAATTCTTTCCTGTAAGGGTGGTGAGGCACTGGAATGGGTTGCCAAGGGAAGTTGTGAATGCTTCATCCTTGGTGGTGTTCAAGGCCAGGTTGGACAGAGCCTTGGGTAACATGGTTTAGTGTGAGATGTCCCTGCCATGGCAGGGGGGTTGGAACTAGAGTATCTTAAGGTTCTTTCCAGCCCTAACTATTCTATGATTCTACAATTCTACGATTCTATGATGTAACTACACAACATCAGGATGTTATGTGTCCTTTGCTACTATTTTTAAGAAACTGGTTGTTCATTATATTAAAAATAAACCCTGATAAATGGGAATTCAGCCATCTTGATATCCACTAGTCAAGTTAAAAATAAATCTGTTTTGCAGCAGATACATGTGGCAGCAAGGACTGGCAAATTAGGAATGACTAATTGTCTTCTGTTTATTCAAAGAAATAAAAATCTTTTTTGTATAAATGGCCATATAGTGCATCATTTCAAAGAAACTGAGGTGCAAATGAACATTAAATATGCTTTAGTTATAAAAAAAAAACCTAATAATTTTTTACTCTTCTTATTTTTATAGCAATTTGTAGGGCTAATCTACTCTCAAGGGAAATTTTGCAGATAGTGCTAGAATTTCCACATTACAAAAGGCAAATGCTTGTTTCAAACAACTCCTATTCTTAGCACAGAATTTCATACAATACAATATAATATTAATATTCATTCCTAGATTTATTCATAACAAAAACAATAGTAAGTTTTACAAAACAGGTGGTATTTTACTTGTGTGTTTAAACTGTTAATTTGTAGATCTGACTTGACAAAGATTACTGTAGATCTGACTTCAGAAAAGAAAAAGCTTTTCTTTAGGTCTGTGGCATACTTAACCATCACAGGGACACTGAGCATTGTCTTCTAAATCAAGATTTTTATGCTTGCCTTTGCTAGATATTCATTACAGCTCCTAGAAAATAGTGCTATGGCTTCCAGATTTACAAGCCTGAGAAATAATAATGAAAGCTGCAAACCTTAAGAGCAGGAATAAGACTCAGATGAAGCTCAAACACACTAGTCAACCCAACAAAACAGCCCTATGAGCTTAACATAAAATTGATATGGCCCTATCAGCCATATAAACTTTCAGCATAAATTTGATCGTAGCTCACAATGATTCAGATGTTTAAATCAGATTATTTTCTTCAGGTTTATTATACTTCAGCTGCTGTATGATATCTTCTGCATTTGCAAAATCCTGATCTGTTCCATCAACATGGCAATTGCAGTCACTGTACATTATTTTGACTGTGATATATCTTACTGACAACATCACCTCCTTTTGATTTACATTGACAGGACCTAAAATACATAAGTGGAATATTCTCCAAGGCATATAATCAATAGCATCTGCTGCATTTCTGGTATTTCCTTTTGCCCTGTTTATACCATTACTGTCTCTGCTGAAGCTATACTACTATAAATGCTTCCAGAAACATTTGTTGGCATCAGCTCACAGCACTGTTTCTACAGTACTAACAATTTAAAACCTCAGAGGAATCTCAGAAGTATTACTGCTTTATTATTCTAATGCTCAAGTTATTGCGCTAAATAAGAAGATGAAACATACACACTAAAATCCTCTGTAGCATGTTCTAGTTTGTGCAATACAACATAATAATGGGAAAGCATTTTCAAGAATAATAAAAAATTCTTACTATATTGGAAAAATAATAATTAAACACTATTTTTTTTTTAATAAGAAAAACAAATAGTGTTCCAATATTAACATCAGCTAACTTTTGAAAACATTTTAAAATAAAAATCAATACTCTCAAGGACTATTTAGGACAATGCAACTAACAACAAGAAAGAAATAATGTTTTTTTAAAAAGAAATGTGTGTATATGCATTAATTAAATCACATTTTCTGATTAAAGTGTTCACGTTATTAAAAAGCACAGTTGAAAATCAAAGGATTATGTTAAAGATTGGAGAGTAGAAAGGAAGGTGGAAAAAAACCTGATGAACTACAGTTTTGTAGCTGAACAGAAAGGAAAGTCTAAGCATAACTTGAATTAAACAGCATGGTCAGATTTAGTTTCAGTAAATGTATCAGACTAAGTATTTTAAAACATACTAATTTTGATAGTATGTTAAGCTTAGGAACATCATGAGTCCTGAAAATATTTCAGGTATAAATATCATCTAACTGTTTAACTGTAGGATAGACTTCTAATTGTTCCAAATTGTTATAATTAAAAAAAAAAAACACCCCACATTTAACGTGTTCAGGTGAATCAAGGATGCACCTACTTTCCTTTAGGCAGGTGAAGAAATGCTGAATCTAGCTAAAAGGTTCTTTCAAGGTCAAATTCTAAGAGAAAATTAATACATTGAAAAGAGATTAAATGAGGGGCTTGTTGAAGTTTATCATTGCAAGTGGTATCGGGAGCAGTAAGACATAATGAAGAATTGAAAAGAGTTGTTACAGATCATTTATTTACTGCATACATCTCATTCACAATAGTGCTGAAGATGATGTAAACTGAAGAGTATATGCAGGCCTGTGAAAGTTCAGGATATGAAATCTGTTTGCCTGATTAATGTACATAATTTTTATTTCTTACAGATCACATGTTCTACCAGAAGACTGAGGATGTCTTTAGACTAAAAATAAGCCTTCGTTAAGCTTAATTTAAATTAAACTTCAAAAATTATTTAAAGGTCACTTAAATGATAATTTAAGATGATCTTTAAAAAATGAAAGAGGAAAAAAATCATGCTATCACTGTGTTAAAAAGGAAGATTATCAGTAGTTTCAAGGTGACAGAACATATTTCTTCAATAAGAAAGAAAAATGAGCAACTTGAATTCTGAGTCTAAATCTAGCTCTTTTCTTGAACTCTTCATTGAGATTATGTTATCAATTATATCAAAATTGCATCTCTTGTCTGGTTTTAATCCCATTTCCATGTAGGGATGAAGGGATAGGAGGAACTGTCATATAGCAGTTATCATTCTGAAATCTGAAATTACGTATTTTCTAGGCCAGGTGAGCCTGAATGTGATGGACACTTTTATGCTGGAAAGAAGTAGGCATTTCATGGATAATGAAATGTGTCTCAGAATTGAAGATGCATCATGAAACACCAGCAGGTTAACTTAAGGGCATACTAAACACCCTACAGATACCCCAGCGGTGTCAGGAAGGGCCTTTCTGAAGCGCACATCACAGCAGAAAAAAAAAACCCAAAGAGATAGTAGATGAAGGATTCATCAGTGAATGGAGAAGAAGATTAAGACAAAATTTGACTATGTGGCATAGATCATTAAAGTGTTGCTCGGAACTCAGAAACCTGTTCTTATGCTCTAATTTCTGTTTATTGTATTTTGTACTAAAGAGAAAAGCAGCAAAAACCTATAGATAATGTTCATCTCCTCAGCTGATACCCTTGCTGTGACTGCTTCCATGTATGGCTTGTCTTCCAGTGCATGTCCTCAATAAGACATATACATTTTACTGGCCTATTTCAGTGGAAAAGAAGGCTATTATAATCAGAGGATGGTCTTCCTGATGCAGGATCAAAATGGGAAAAAATGGGCAGAAATAGCCAGATACCATAATTTACATTCTGATAGATGTCTCTGAACACCAGGCTCTTACACAGTAACAGCATCACCAACTCCTATAACTTCAAGAGAAAGAAGTGAAGAACAAGCTCCTTGAATGTCCTCTGGATTGCACCTCCTCAGAAAAATGAAAAAACTGGGGCTTTTTAGTCTTTTCAGATCTTGGAACTTCATTTGTACCATGAAAACTGAAATATTTATAGTCATATAATTGGTAACTGCAACACAGTGAAAAATAAGGTGTCTAGAACCTTGATGTTGAGAAGTGTCAAATTATTTGTATAGGGAGTTATATTTTGTCCTTGGGCAATACCATTTTAGTGGAGGTATCTACCAGTTCTTTGCTGATAGGTGGTAAAGAATAGGTTTATACATTAATTTTCAGCAAAGTGGTAAACTAAAATATTTTCATTTATTAAATCAGTCAAATTATCCTCTACCTTTGAGTTACTTATACGGAATGTCTGTTTTATTTATGCACAAGTGGAATTTTTTAACTTTGTGTGTTCTAATGGTGCAAAATTCCAGCAACGACCAGTTCATGTTAGCATATTCTAGGTACATATATCAGGTAAATGCTTAAAGAGAAGCAGTGATCAAGCAGTGAAAGTAGTTCACTCTGGGAACACTTCTATTCACAGTAGGTCTATCCCTATTTCACCTTTTTCCATAAGCATGAAAGTATACTGGAACAAATCTGAAAATGAGAATTATGAATAACAGATACTAGCAGCTTCTACGTGGCATTTATCAGTATGTCAGACACCAGCAAAGGTGAACCCATCTCCTATTTATAATACAATTCAGCTTCAGCTTTCCATATCTTCAACTCCTAATTTTGCAAGTGTTTATTTCTAAGATTTTGGGTTTGATTTACTTCTAAATCATGGACTTCCCCTCCAAAATTTCTCAAAAAATCTCATTCTTGAATCTCTAAATACTTTCATGCCATATGTAAACTGAAATGTAGTTCAAATGTGGGTGGGTGCTGAAAAAGAATAACATGAACATTTGGTCTATACATTCCCTAAATTATAGTAACTTTTTAAGGAAAAGTAAAAATAAAGTAAGACAGTGCGACAAGAGAAGATAAAGAAGATGATATTTTCACATTACAAGAATAATGCTTTTCCTTTGGAGGGCACACACTTTTTTGTAACTGCTGGAAGAATATAGGTATTTTTAAGAGGCACTTATATATCAAGATGCTCATGAACTCAGTTTCTGCCACCTGTTTTCATTGGCTCTCTAGGAACCATCACTTCCAGATTTCAGACAAATGTTACTTGCATTCAAAAGCCTATAAGAAAAAAAAGTTACATAAAAGCTGAATAAATTATAAATTCATCATAGGATCCACTAAATAATAACCTCACAATAAAAAAAAACTTCCTTAATGGAGAGGGCCTATAGGGATGCTGGGGAGGGACCCTTCATTAGGGACTGCAGTGATAGGACAAGGGGCAATGGGTTCAAACTTAAACAGGGAAAGTTTAGATTGGATGTGAGGAAGAAATTCTTTCCTGTAAGGGTGGTGAGGCACTGGAATGGGTTGCCAAGGGAAGTTGTGAATGCTCCATCACTGGCAGTGCTCAAGGCTGGGTTGGACAGAGCCTTGGGTGACACGGTTTAGTGTAAGGTGTCCCTGCCAATGTTAGGGGGGTTGGAACTAGATGATCTTCAGGTCCTTTCCTACCCTAACTATTCTGTGATTCTATGAACTTCTCAGCACTAGGCCTACAACTCCGCCACACTGACAACAGTGCAAGAGTAGCACAGTAAATGGAGCATCTAATATTTCCTGTATGTTCTCTGAATTTCCTCATTGTTGCATGGTTATGAAAATAGATTTTTAGCTTTAAAATCATACTCAAATGGGAAAAAATTATTTGCCTATGATTTTTCACAGTATCAACTTAGATTTAATTTTATATTGTGAAAACTTCAAGCTAAAATTCCTGCAGTGGCTTTCCTAGCATTTATGCATATTTTTGTGTCTTGATTGGCAGGCCTATACTTAATACAATTAAGTAAAGATTACATTTTTAAAGTGGTTATTAAACTTGCCATATAACTTCTCTAATGTTCTGCATATTTTCTTACATTATTAATACTCAGGAAATGATTTCTTGATGGGGAAATATCTTTTGAGAAGTATCTGCATGCAATTTCTGCAAAAAGTGGAAATAGAATACAAATTACATATTTCAGTTAATAATAAAATAGTGTTATGATTGGCAGTCAGTATTCATCTATGAAAACTATGTCTATAATACATGATATATTATAATTATATAGTTCATCATAATTAGTTGGTTCACTGTTGCTCTAGGAGAGTTAACCTGCAGTCCAGAAAAAAAGACACATGGCCAGCAATCATGTCTTGGCAATAAAAATGCAAAGCTTCTTTGAAAGAACCAGTGAGAGACAGATTTCACACTGCTTCATTAGCCAATTAAAGATCTTTATAGCAAGCATTTTAAATCAGGAATTACAGCATTTCTCCAACACATCAAATTTTTCAATGGACTCAGCTGTAAGCCTAAAATGCACCTCCAGTGGGCTGGGTTCTTACATACATATATATATGTGTATATGTGTATATATATATATATATATATATGAGCTGATAAGCCCAAAGACAGGTACTCATTGTGCATTTAGGACCCTACAGGCATCACAACATAGTGTCCTGGACTGTTTTCTTCTATTTAGGTGCTTCTGCTCTACCTAAGTCTAATTTTAATCACCGAAGTACAAGATTTATGGACTTAATTTCTCTTCCTATATGACATATGTTAGTACATCTTATTATATATAAAAAAAAAAAAAGAGTTGAAATATGGGTCAAAATGAAAAAAAGTATTCAGTAGATTTGTATTACATATTTTATATCATTTTGCCCTGAATTACAAAATGTCAAGTTTCAATTCTAGAAAAGAATGATTTTCAACATTTCCATCACTTTTTTCCAGTTCCCAGAAGAACAACAAATCCAGTTTTCGTACCAAATCTGGAATACTTTCTTCTATTTACCCATCTTTAGGTATTAGCTTTAAGGAGTTCTCCTGTCTCTTGGGAAAGCTCCTTGTATATCACATATGTACATAAGAAGAAGAAAATATAATTACAGGTAAGAGCAATAAAAGTTTGAGTCTTCAGAAGAAGTATTTAGACCACTCAAAATCTGATTAACATACAAATTGTTACAATTTGTTGTATAAAAGAGATGTTTGGAGAAGTGCAGTCTTGTACACAGGTACATTTTAATGACAAATCTGATTGTAGAATGGAATTTGTTTTTCCAAATGCAGTTTAACTTCACAAGTGTTCTAGCAGTTTATTTTTCATGAATATTTAAATGCCCAAAATGAGGTCTTCCAGAAACTTAGGGCTCCAGATGAAGTATTAAAGTACAAGTAAAACTATTTTAAATTGAAAAGAATGAAGTTTAATTGAACTCACTTTAGGCTGTGGAGGCTGGAGAGAGGTGTAAAAAATAAAACAGCAACTAAACTCACCAGGTAAGTAGTCTTAATCTCACAGAGGATTAATCATGTTCCTTGTAATGAGAAAATTCTATTAGCTATTGCATTTTAAATCATGTGCAAAAACCTTGAAAAGAGCTTCTTTTAACAACTATTTCATCTTCAAAGATTTAATGGAACAATTGGATTCAATACAACATGACACATAACACATTTGTTATATATACATTAGTGTATGGAATTCAAGTTCAGTAATTGAGTGACTACCTACAGTTGGACACGTATTTGGGCAGCCAAGTTGTGCGCTTCTTTTCATTCATAAAGTGACTGTTTCCCTCCACTACAGCTCCATTAATCAAACAATATTCTCACAGTGAAATGATTTTTTATATATTGGAAACATCGTGCTCTATGAAAGAACCAAGATAAATAGGCAGTCAATATCATTTATGTCTCAGCTCTCTAACCTTTCTGCAACTGAAATCACATCCTGAATGGCATCTAAATTGCTACATTTAAATTGCAACAAAAAATACTATCTAAATTAAAGTCCAGTCCTACTGTGTTTTAAGTACTTCATTAAATTCTTGGATTCTAAGTCCTTAACAAAGCCAACTATATTTTATATAAGCCACTGAAGGCAAGTGGTCTATATTATAATCTGTATTCACCATCTAAATGATGTGAAGCTTTCTTTTTCATTCAGGAAACTGCAGGAGCCCTTTGCCCTTCACTTCCACACAGCATTCAGAATGACCCCAATCTCTGGCACCACACAGCAAAACAATTCTACTAGCAGTTGCTAATTAGTAATTTTTCCCATTGAAAAGTACTAAAACCAAAGGTGCAAGCATTGGAAGAATACTCCCGCTGCACTCCCTTCAACAGTTGCATACATATTCAGCTGAGTTGCATGTAGTTGGCTTAGTTCATCTAGAAAAAATCTTTCTGTAGAAACTTTGTCTCCTTCCCCTCCACCATTCGAATGTCATAAAGCTTTGGCAAAGGAACCTGGTAGGGAGGGATACTGTAGTCATGATGTTTTGTTTGAGTACATTACCCAGTCATTCTTTGCACTGCTATTTCTTCTCCATACATGCAGAAGCAAATTCAATTAACAGGCAATCTGGGAGTTTTGGCTCCTGCTTAAATGATAAAAAATGCTTTGTCCTGTCTCACTGTGAAGAATCACTAGAATGAAACTGAAAAACTTCATTTAATAAATGTGCTTCAGTGGTTTTGATTTTTTTTTTTTTTTGTAAAATATACATATGATACATATTGCGCTTTTTATTTATTTTTTTGGTTATGCTATGCTTTTGATTGAGAAATACATTGAATGAGAAACTCCAAGTGCCATCTAAAATTAAGGTTTTCAGTTATGAATTTAACTAGGCAGCTATTGGGCAGAACAATCAGTAAATGCTAACTGTTAAAAACAAATTCAGACATGATTAGCTGTGTAATAGATATATATTATATTACCATAAAACCTCAGTTTTATAGAGTTTTATTAACCAACTACTATTTCAACTGCTTATAAAAACTACTCTATTAAATCTAGTTCTTTAGCCTGAATGTGATGGATTACATATTATTCAGTTACTATTTGTGAATGCTGTATGTTGACCAAGATATTGAGATTATTAGCCTACGCTTGTATTTTGCTACTTCCAGAGTTAGACGGCTAATATCTTCCCTGCTCTGCATCAGTGAACACACTGTGCTAAATAAAACCAGTAAGAGAAAACACAACACATAACAGTCCCTTTAGTTGTCCTTATCCAGTCTTCTGAAAACAAGAAAAATCAAAGCCTGAAGATGACCCATACCCCCACCTTCAAGGTGGCTGAAATATAAGTTTTGATTCATATACTCAGGGAACTGTTGAGGTTGGAAGAGACCTCTGGAGATTGTGTAGTTCAACCATTCTGCTCAAAGCAAACCAAAAGTACCCCTTGCCATTAAAAAGTCTTGCAAAAAGACACATTGTGAAAATGCTTTTCAGATGGATACAAGCATATGTATTCAGCTTTACGTAAGCTATTACATTATGATAGAAAAAAAAGTTAAAAGACATTGTTCGTTCATATCCTTATTGAACTTCATAACCAATAAATTTCATTAGGAAGAGTACCAAGTATTTATTTTAAACGAAGGACTTTTGCACATCATTACCTCTTTGGTGTTTATTCTGCATCCGCTGAACAACAGAGGTTAACTGTATAGCCCAACACAATGCCAAGCATGTCAAAAGAACCTCAAGGAGAGAGGTTTAAGCTAGCATGTTATAGCTCAAGCTGGAATACATGCACAGTTAGTAACAAATGCTCAATTGATCCTCACTAGTGTGTGTAGCTACACCTCTGAGCCAAAATAGAGATAAAGGAAATTCAGTACCTACTGCCACTGGAAGAAGTGTCTAATGAAATCTATGCTGAGTAACTGACTCATTGAAATATACCATACCATCAAAATGTGTCCAGAGTTTCCAGATGCCTTTTTCTTTCAGTAGAATTTTTTTATTCTTAGCTTATAGATTTTAAATGGTGATGGCTTGGGACCATGCGTATAAATGCTTATACATGGTTAAAAGTGTGTCTAGGGTAAATGCCTGCATAAGTACTTGCTAGACTTGAGCTGTGTGAGGAAAATACATGAACAATAACTGAAACTCACACATTTCCATTTTTAGTCTGGAACTCCCCATCTCAGTCTGCTCAGAGAGGTTTCAAATTTTATTGTCATGGTAGTGAAAACAGTGACCCAATGGAAAGTCGCCATCCAGCCAGTGAAAATTTCAAAACTTGAAAGTCTGATCCAGTAAGATCTTTAAACCCACGTGATTCCTTAACACAGGAGTAGTCCCACTGAAGTCAATTAGAACTGCTTCTTTGCTTAAAATAACGCATGAGATATATATTCTGCCAAATCGGAGCTGAAGAGAAAGTGTCTCAGAAAAGAAAACAGCTATAATTCCTATTTTCTGTTAGGGAATATAATTCTTTTTCCCTAAGTTTTCATACCTGGGCCCAGACTCCCTTACTTAAATCATTCAACTGGCATTAAGAGCATGTAGACTCCTTTTTTAAAGAAGGCTAAATTGGGGCAGAAACAAAGCAAACCTCATAATGATAATAAGACAGCACAGCTGAAGAAGACCAACAAGGAATTTTGCCTAAGCATTCTGATGCAACTTTCCAAATAATTTGTGTTCCAATAGTACCTGTATGCAACAGATCATTTTACCACAGTTATGGACTAAGAAATTCAAAGAGGTAGTGAGCTCAGATTGTTCGTAATAAATTAAGACCAAATTATTTAACACGAGTTTCTGGGAAGTCTTTCCTTGATTATCTAGCATGTTCCCTGGCTATGCCTTCAGTATACACAGACATTCAGAGAAAATTACATCTGAATGTGGTCAGATGGCATCCTTGTTCAAAGCTTGGTCCCTAATGATAAACATTTGAGCTGAAATTTAACCTGAACAATTTCATATCTTTCTAGTATCTTCTGTGCTCTTTCATCAATCAAAGCTCAATTCTAAAAACAAGTCAGCATACTCTTTGTAACTTAGTTTCACACTTTTGTTAACGTAGGTGCAGTTCGGTGATGTTGAGCTGTGCTTTTTACTCTGCTTATAGTCATCTGACAAACACAATAATGAATTATTCCTGGATGTCTAATTAATCTTAGACATTTTTGGAGGGTGTTTTATGACTCATTGGGGCTATGAAATCATTTCTATTAGAAGACTCATCCTACATTATTTTGTCATAAAATACTAACTTATATGTCATCTACTGAAATTCAAAAAATATAATTTGCTTTTAGTTTTAGCACAAACAGGAAAGGCATCTTGTTTTCACATAGCACTCCACTAGTCACACTGTTTAAGACAACAAATAGCCATAAAATCCTTGTACAAAGCATAGCATAAATACAACAGTCAGAAACAAAGAGGTATGCTAATGACACTAGAATGTTTTTATAACAAATGGATTTTGAAGACCCTGGAACATAGGAAGGTAATTATGTGATTTGATGGGGTTCACAGTAGCTGCAATCTGATTAAAGAACTGAAAACATTAGTGCTGACCATGAATCTGTCAATAATTTCCTTTTTACTCAGTGTTTGCTTTAGTACAATTAGATTATACTTTTAAAAATGTCTACTACAGTAATTTCAATGTGATTGTAATGTATAAACTGAATATAAATGTCACTAATGTCTTGCTAAAGTTTTTTCTTTTTTTGTTTTATTTGCTTAGGTGTTTCAATTCTTTTGAGCCTCGAGTGAAGTGGGAGAGATACTATAAATGTTTTACACTGAAATAGTTGACACAAAAAGTGAATTAAGGTGGAGGGTTGAAATGTTATGGCACACTTCTCCATGAGAGAAAAATATAGGCTACATTTGAGAATTATGAAAATCATTTTATTGAGTCAGGTAGAAGAGCTGATTTAAGAGACCTTTAAATATTTGTTAAATAGCATCACTAAAAGACTGTTCACTTGGCACTGTATTCAAAAAGGTGAGGATTAAGGAATTTAAAAGTCTTTTGACCTTCTGTTTCTTACAGATACATCCAAAGAGGTCAACTAAATTCTATAGCTGACAGTTAAGGAAGCACATCATCTAAAGTAAATATTCTACTCCCTAAAGCATCAAGAGAATTTCACCTTGCTGGGTAAAACATCCTTTGCCTCAAAAAGCATTACTGTATGCATGCATCTCCTTTTGGAAAATATGCATAATTAAAAATCCTCTAATCCTCTAGGGTTGCTGGGGAGGGACTCTTCATGAGGGACTGTAGTGAGAGGACAAGAAGTAATGGGTTCAAACTTAAACAGAGGAAGTTTAGATTGGATATGAGGAAGAAATTCTTTACTGTAAGGATGGTGAGGCACTAGAATGGGTTGCCGAGGGAAGTTGTGAATGCTCCATCACTGGCAGTTTTCAAGACCAGGTTGGACAGAGCCGTGGATGGCATGGTTTAGTGGGAGGTGCTCCTGCCCATGTTAGGGGGGTTGGAACTAGATGATCTTCAGGTCCTTTCCAGCCCTAACTATTC
The DNA here is from genome assembly GCA_030323915.1 of Brotogeris chrysoptera. NCBI lineage: Eukaryota > Metazoa > Chordata > Aves > Psittaciformes > Psittacidae > Brotogeris > Brotogeris chrysoptera. The sequence continues at coordinate 12,303 of JARCZZ010025065.1, forward strand.
TATGGTTCTATAAGTATTATAATGCATGTCAGTTAAGTAAAGAAATCTATAGAAGTTGCATTTTTAAGTGGGTATGAGGGTAAGAAAGTCATAAATTTGTATTTGATAACCTCTCTAGTATTGCATAATCATAAACTTGTATTTATACATGAAAACTATGCTGCTTAAGCTAAGCACAAGATTGAAATATAAAACATGTATGTATAAACACAGTTTGTGTGCTATTTTCATATTCTTCCCCAAACAAAGCCTTATCTTTGATGAAGTATTCATTAAATGATGAACATAAAATTATCAATGTGCTTTTTGAGAAACACTACAGACGCAAATATGGTTCTAAATTAAAGCTGATGACTTGCAAAGAGGGTACCACAGAAAGTAAGTGGTTTTCTTGCTAAGTTTCTTCTGTCAGCCTAGGTAGATTGTAAAACGTGCTGACTTTCTGTCAACTTCAGGAAAGCATGCTGTCATTAATTGCCTGGAAAGCGAGAGTTTAATTACTGAAGTCATAAGCAATTTGATGGTGAGTAGTTATTTTGAATGCACAACTCCAGAAATGCTAAGTTCCTCACAGGTGTTGATAACAACAGCCTGAAGGAACCACCCATTATTATCAAACACGCATTCTTCCTTTTCCAGTAAGTCACACAATGCAATCCACTTTATGTACATATTACATTTCCTTTGCTTAGGAAATGAAATATCAAAAAATTTACTAATTTTGTAAAATATGATCAAACTTTAGTAAATCATCTTTCCATCTCCTTGCACGTCTTGTTTTGTTGTCTTTACATTATCTGAGAATCATCTATTTAAAATAACTATATTTGCCTAATCTTCTAAAGGACTCTTTCCTTTTTCCCAGAAAGTGGTCAACGCTAACAAAGATACAAATACTGCTGTTGAGAAGAAATACAAAGACAACTTGTTAAAGTAATGCAATCTTTCACTTATATGTTCAATTCTAACACCTCCCAAATACATCAAACTGAAGACCCTGAGCAATAGATTTAGATTTATTCACAGAAATGAGTGCAGAATAGAAACTGTAAAAGTTTTATTCACTGCTACCATACCTATGTCTTTATCCCAAAGGAACAAACTAACACAACTAAAACAATATAATTTAATTTTGTGCTTTGTTGTTTCTTTTTCCTGCCTATAATCTTTCTCATGAGTTGGTTAACAAAAATTCCTCTTAATGCCAGTTATGATGGTATGATCATTTGTACTCTGATAAGGTACAATTATATTTCAAACTGTCCTCTTGGTCAGTACAGGTAAATAGGCATCTGCTGGCAGTAATTTCTTCTTGTACTAGGAAGGTACAACTGAAAAAGCTGCCTATACAAGTACAGATATGTCATAAAATTTGAATGTAAGGTGGTTTTGGAGTCAAACTCAGTCTCTGGGAAACACCAATTTGTAGCACCTGAGAACCTGGCTCATTTAAGCCACCTCATAATGAATTCCTTCTTTGGAAAAAAATCTCACATTTATTTCAATAGAAAATTTGTCAAGGCAGAGCATTAGCCAGAAGCTTTGTGTATTTTTTCATACTACAAAAGAAGAAGTAAGATGAAGTAAGAAGGGTTCCCTGAAAATTTTTAACTCATATAATTTTAGTCATTTTGGGGAGTTTGACTGAATGATTAATATGTATAATTTAAATTGTTGAGAAGATATTTCAAAATAAGAAAATTTATCAACTATTATTTAAATTCTACTTAAATTTCTTTCTTTCCTTAATGATTGATTTAACTTGTAGGGATTTTTACAGTTATGTTCATGAGCAACATGGAAAACAGATTGCTTTATAGTTTGAAAAGTATGGATAAAACAATAGCTAATGAGCTACAGGAAATATTTTTTTAAGTTAATGTGGTGAGTATATTAAAATTAAGAAATAGTAAACATTTAACTTTTTTTAATTATTTATCTTAGGACTGTATTGTGAATTTTATTTAAAGGAAATAGAATATATATGTGCTTTAAATTATTATTTAAATAGCATACAAAAAATTTTTTAAGCATCAGGTAAAAAAAGCATAAAAGATACCTTGTGTCAACATCTCTATCTTGCTTAGTATAAGAAGAAATGTCTAAAACCTAACCTCTTAGAATTTACCAGCTAATTAACCACAAAAAATTCCATTTGATTGTTTGACAGTGAAATATGGCTTAACTCAGTGTGACTTTCAGAGGTCTGTTAAAAGCTAAACATCAAAAACCAAATGTGTTAAAGCCACATCCTCAGTTTAGGTGGCTGAGATTGCCTTTCAGTGGCTTTATTGACTTTCATTTTATCCTCTCCAGGGAAGAAGGTCCTTCCCAGTCGCAAGAAGCTGCTCTCTCTCTTTATCTGGAACCCTGCTGGTTCTGGTCCCCTAAAGCAATCTCTGTCTGCCTCTGGTTCACTCATCCTCTCCCCACACACTCCCCTCCTTCCTCCACAGCTATTCCCTCTCTTAACATTTATTAATTCATTCTTCCTGTGCACCATATTTATATGCAAGCTGGATACATATTTATAACTAGTTCTTCTAACATCCTACAAAGAGCAAGAAATCTAATAAAACAATAACTAAATACTACAAAAAAGAGTGTATTATTTTATAGCAAGGCACCAAGTAGGCAATAAGATATTCACTATCTTCTTGAGTCATATTGTAAAGCCAGGATTAAAGTTAAATTTGCTTCTTTGTTCATGGACTAATTCAAAATAAAACAGAATAGCCCAATCATCAAAATTGAAGGGAAAAGCTAAGCAGTGTCTGACTTACTGCTTTAGAAAATGAGCATTTTGATTTTCAGATTTTTTCTAATATTGTTTCTCAAGACTCTTTTCCAGTGCAACATTTCCTTTGAAGCTTTACATAGCTTTCAAGTGCCAAACTGCATGTTCTTGAGAGATGTCAGTGGCTTGCTTGTATATGATAAGGCAGGAGAGGCTGACACAGTCAATGTATTTTGTTTACAGAAATTTTACCTCATTGATCAATAACCATATGTAATGGAAAGATGGTTTCATTCTCACTTTGACATGGTGCTAGCTGCATTGCCTAAGGACTTTTTTCACTGTCAAACATGGTTTATTCTAATATCTATAGCCAGTTTAACAGCCACATAATGTTTTATACTCAGAAGTGCCAGCTATGCTTTCACACTTGATTTGTATTTATTCCATCAAAACATTCATATTTTAGTACACTGTAGTGCCTGGTTTTAAATCACTGTCAGTAAAGTAAACTTGCTGAGTAACAAGATCAGACCCTCAGAGGAGATTTCAGGCAGTGGCGGGTTTTACTGTAGCGTTTTGTTTCCTAGACCTTTATCTTCACAACAGAACCTCAAATATTGGGGCAAAGGTTATTATTATTCTTAAAGTATTTAGTAAATGCAGCTTCTTGTTGAAGCTAGCAGGAAGGCATACATCAAGATAATGGGCTGAAAGATGTACATTCCTTCTTGATTTAGATTAAAAAAAAAAGTGGGATCTTAAGGTCATTTCCAACCCTATGATTCTATGATTCTATGACTGGTAGAAAAAATGTATTTATTGTCTCCTCCTCAGAGTTGAGGCCTAATAAGAGAATGATGCACAAGTAGTCTGTTTCATTTGTTCAATAGTTCTCATTTAGTTACATTCAGACATTTGTCTACACCTCTAAAATACGTCTTTGTTGCAGACTTCCATACATGGAGGCGTATTTTTGGTACTGGTAAATAAGGTCATGCAGAAAAAGCCAAATAGGCAAGAATTGTTACAAAAAGAACCAATTCTAGAGAAACAATTGGTCATTGTACTGAAATGGGAATATAGACAAAAGCTGAAATTCACAATCTAGAGTTAACATGAAACCCTGGATTGTTTTTCAGTTTCGGCTCATTAGGACAAAAGTCTTAGAACCTGATCTACTGGTGTTTTAGCTGAGAAAACAGTTTTAAAAGCCCTGTCAGAAATGGTAATTACGACTTACAGACATGCCTTTAACCAAATAAGTTCAATTTTTTCTTTCATGTGGGATCAAGTAACAAACAGTGTATTTATTGCTTTCTAGATCCTAATATTAAGTCCTTATTTTCTTTTCTGTTTCTTTCACCACTGCAAAGTAATTAAACTTTTTTTCTCAAATACTGTATAAAATGTCCTAAAAACTGTATAAAATATAAATATAATTGTAAAATAAGAAACCATTAAAAGGAAGGCATCTGCAACATAGCTTTTTCTACTTTGATTCCAGTAGTGCAAACTTTGTCGTTTCCAAGCGCTGTAACTTACTGCCTGGCACTTTGGGACCAAAACTTCTAAGTATTTTTACCCACTGCATGAGCCAACATTGTGGCCAGAGGGCAGGGAAGAGTATATAGACTTTCATTCAGTCCCCTGTGCTAAGTCAATGCTTTAAGGATAAGCCATTATCAAACAGTAGCTCACTAGTAAGAAGAAATACATTAATCCCAAATCCAGAATCAGTGGAAGATTGAACTGCAGGGGCACTGGCCTTATCCTGTGAATTTTTTGCTTTTTTTTTCAATTTGTTTATCCAGGCCCTTCCGTTCAAGAAGCCCGCTAGAAACACATACCAGCTTTCATCTTTAGTTACCTAAACCCAGCAAATTTCTGGAAAAGAGCCAGAAATTTCAGATTACTTTAAATTTTGAGAAGATTTTAAGGTATTAAGGTATACGGAAATTTGGAGATGGACTAAGAACATGGGTGTCAATATCACTCAGGTTTTGAGATAATTTCCTCTTTTGGACTAGTATAAATCTCTTACTGTTTTTCTTGCAGCATCTGCAGTGGAGAAAGGAGAAAGTTTTGAATGTGACTCAGAAGGACCTTCAGAAGCTTTGAGCTAGAATTTCTTCTGTTTGCCAGGATTTCACAAAGGTAAGGCAGAGAGATGCATGGGAAGAAGCCGCTTTGTGATTTATTTTTTTTCTTCATGGAGCATAACAGAAGGAAATGCCAGGGCCTGCAAAAGGGAGCAGTTGATAGCCAAGTGCTTAAGAAAAATCAGTGAAATAATTAGAATTTCTCTTGGGCAGTTATAGTGTTGAAAGTGTGCATGTGCGCATTTATAGCTCTTTCATAAATTGTTTAATACGTTTAGTAATTTCTAAAGGTCACCAAAAGGCAATAGAAGATTTAATACAAAAGAACACAAAACCTGATGAAATTATTTAGCAACCTCACAGTGCTCTTTAAAAACAAGGTTAACTCACCTCTTGAAAAAAATGATATTGCAGGGTGTGGCACCAGATCTGTTTTCATTTTTATCCTGTTGACCAGGTAATGTTAATGTTTTGCTTGATAACAAGGGCACAATTTCCAGGAAATGCAGATTTTGTGTTTTGTTTTTTTTTTCTTTTTTTAATTAATCATTTCAGAAAAATAATACCAGGAAGCCACATCAGCCTCATTTTTGCGAGTAATTTTTTAGGGCTTAAAAATTTGATAGAGATCTTTAGGGAGTTAAAATAATCTACTTATATTTTCTCAATACCAGCATAATTCTTGGGTTTGGTTTATGTTTAATTATTGGAAAATCATCTTCATGCACTAAACATAAACAGGAGAAAGTGTTGGCATTTTTTTCAAAAACGCACATAGCTATATATTTCTACTGGGCGATGTTATGCATTTGAAATATATTCCCTAAAAGCTTCTGCAGTTTTGTTTTGGCATATCCTCTGGGGTACATAGAGAAATATGAGAAGGTTGTGCAAAATTTCCTCAACACTGAAACTTTTTGCAAAGGTGTCATAGCAGTAGCTTTACACCATTTGGCTACTACTTTTGAAGTAGACAATGTCACAGAAACAGTTCATCTAGTTTAAAATATCTGTTCAAAGCTTCTCATTATGAAATGCAACTACTGAGGTGATATGCAGGTGACTGTGAATCTATCAATTAATAATTTTCTCCTACTGATAATAGTTCTAGTCAGCATGATCACTTCTTTTACTTAGCTAAGGAAAATGTTTAAATTTTTATGGCAAGTACAGATATATTATTAAAAGTTTATATTGAAGTAGGGAAAATACGCTTTAAAAATTTAGGAAGTAAGAGTTAAGATTTCAAGCCTGTATATGCAAAGGGATATTTCTAGAAAATCCTGCCCGATACACCTAGCTGAACAGTCGTAACTGCTTCACTGAAAATAGGTCCTATGATGAGAAAACATGCACCACTTTTACTGGTGTGTGTATATATCTGAACACTCTGGAAAATGCAAACAACCTTTCCAATATCCAATAGCCTTTAATTTGACATAAATCTTCTTTCCTGGCTTTTGCTGCTTTACTTATTTCTCACTCTTCATGCAAAAAGTATCAAAGAACTAAAAGCAGTTGGTTAAAGGAAAGAATGTTGCCGGTATAATTTTACTTTTGATATTTCTTAATCTTTATATTTTACAAGTTTCATCTCTGTTTATCACAGGTTCGGGTTTTTTTTTCCCCTTGACTAAATTGCTGGGCTGACAGTGGTTTTTGTTTTGTTTTCTCCTGCTGCTAAAAGTTACCTTGTGTAACTTCTGTGATTTAATGTGTGCGTGGAGGAATAACTCTTATCTTGCTCTGTCTCTAGTTAGCCATAGAAATAGTGTCTGCAGGGGTGAAGCCAGGTGCCATTTCCTGAATAACAAAATGAGGTGGACTATGCCCAAGAACATACTTTGGCATTTAGACACCAATTTGGCAATACCTGAAAATATAGAAGGTGGAACACATGAGTTGCTAACAGTCAATCTATGTATTCATGTGAATATACAGCTGGTGCAATTTAGATAAGCATAATGCAATTAGCAGAGCTCAAATTTGGATAGAACAATAGAGCTATCCCTCTTCCTCTTGAAAATGTCAAGACTATTTTTAATCACTGCAAGTGATTAATATCATGACTATACTCTTCTGCCAAAAAATTCAACTCATGCGTCATTATGAAAGAACATTAATTTATTTAATATTGACTCACATTGAAGGATATAATCAATTAAAATGCTACCACTACTTGTTTTAAAATACAGAAATACCCTATTTGATCCAAGTATGTTTTGTTCAACTGATTTTTGAGGACTATCCTGCTGCGCACCTAACCAATAAATTACCCTTTTTATCTACTGTTGATTCATTTAATTCAAAGCAGAATAGTTTCCAAAACAAGTTATTCCTTTCAAAAAAAAAAAAAAAAAAAAAAATCTCTTTAGACCTGCATGATCACAGGAACACATCCTGTCAACAGCTCTGCAATAAGATCCAGTGGGATGGATGGTGTCCAAAGAATACTAATCAGGTTTCTGTATAAACAAAGTGCATTCTACACTTCAGTTTCTGGAAGCTCATTGTTCAAACATTTTGTGAACGTATTAAGTGCCTTAAAATAAGTCCTTCTGCACAACAGAAAGAACTATCAAAGCAGCTATGATAAAAGACAAGATTGCACTTTAACTTTCATGATGTGCTTTTTTCAAGTACCAACTCTGTTGATGCTATCAAGCAGTTGTTTAATTTATGTAGCTCCAGTGTTTCCACAGTCAGGGCTTCTGACTGGGATTCTGCCTTTCTAATATTTCAGTAGTGGAGGTAATATGTGCATGTGGGTGGTTGTGGGGCAGAGGGAGAATCACTTCTGTGGTCTGTGTGCTGGTATTTAAAATGTCAAGGTGGAGTCCAATGAAAATATAACAACGAAGGGCTGGACACTTAACTCTTCCTCATCTCATTTCTCTAAAGTGTACAGCAAAGGATGCTGAACACATTTGCAGCACAGCCCACTCACCAAATTGCTGAATACCTAATCTTAAACCAGCACTAGCAAATGCAGTAAATTCCTCTGAGGCAGCACTTCAGTCTATAGATTCAGCAGCAGGTCCAGTGAGTCCAGTCTGACATCTGAGCCCTTGGAATCAAAAAATCATGAAGTCTAAGGCATACAAATTACAGATCAAAGTAGAGCTGCAAAGTTTCAAGGCTTTTCTTGTTTAAATATTGACCTAGAGAAACAGGTGGACACTAGAGGACGTTTGGTTTGTATTCCATCTGATTGCTTTTCAAGTTATAAATTAGAGCCTGTAAAGGGAACAAGTTTTCTGCAAAACAGTTTGAGGCTGCCATGTTTCAGAAAGCAGAGGGAGGAACTGGAAAGGGCAACAGTCCCACTTTCTCTGTCCACACACACAGACTAAATGCTGTATGGATTCCTGGTCAGGGAAAGTCAAATCAGCAGACGTCCAAATAGCAGAACCCTTCTGCAGAAGCTCTTAACCCAGAAATTTCTCTTTTTCCCCGCACTTAAAATTCCATTCCAGGTTTTGATATTCTTGCTAATTCTTTCTAGTAGCAGTCTAAAGAAAGGCTGATAGGGAAGGAGAGATGGAACCTGAAGGTCTTTGGGACCGTTGCCTATTGTGAAAACATGGGGATTTTCCTCTATCTTCTATCCCAGATTTTTTTTCCATAAGCCCCCTCTCCCACCCACTGTTCCTGGTTTCTCAGTTCTTACAAATGATCTAAGACCCTGCCTCTTTTCCCCCATGGATCACTCCTTACCTAAGTTACTTAGAATTACTCTAGAAAAACTCCTATGTCTTCAGTGTCACCCAGACATCACTGGATACCTGACATAGCAAAGTTCACTATGCCCTCACGTCTCCAAACACCCATTCTACCACTAATGCCAGGGATGAAGATTCCTCACCCTGCCATGGCTCCCCACTTTTCTCTGTCAGCAGTCCACCAAATAATCCTTGTCTCCTTTCTCATATCCTCTTAAAGTTTCTTTTTCCAGACATAGCGTTATCTGCAGCCTTATGTGAGCCACCTAAAATTAAGCGCAGTCCTGAACCCTTTGTTTCAAAGAACATGCTCAAGCAGCCAGGTATAATTTCTTCTTAGTTTCCTTCAAATTCTGTCTGTCACAACACTGAATCCCCTAATCAAAAGTGTTGTGAATGCCAAACTCATCTGCCACCCACCAAACCTTCCATTTGGTTCAAAAATCCTCTTAAACCTCCTGAAACATCACCACAGAGGTTAATGTTCACTAAATACCTATTCTAATGAAACTCTTCACCTAGAATTAAAGTTGCTAACCCTATGACTTCAAGGGAACTAAAAAAAATCCAGATTTAAAAGTCCCATAAAAGGGAAAGGACGGTAAAGAATACAGCTGACAAAAAACCCACAAACCTATAATAGTCCTCTTTGTCTGCTTAGTCACTATGGAAGAAATTAGATACTAGAATGCAAGTGTACGGACTCAAGGTGTAGGGGTTTGCCTTCTCTTCCAGTAACATGAGAAACAGGCTCCAGGTAATCACAACTGTGAGAAGTCTCTTGATTTGTGTCTGACCTATTAATTTTGTCTCCATCTTAGGCTGCCTGCTGCAGTACCTAAAAAATCACAGACTGGACAGCATTTTTTTTTGCCCTGCTCAAACTGCCAATTATTTGCACATGACCCTTGGACTCCAGCAGGGAAAGAGGCCACGACACTACACAGCCATGAAAAGCTGTGCTCCTCATTGCACCAGGCACTCTTGTCATGCAGTCTAATTCACAGCTCCTGCTGCTTTTTTCCCTGTGATCTGGTGGCCAGGGGCAAGTGACGGTAAGGTCTGATTCAGGGTAGGCTGTCTCACACACTGGAACAGAAGGAAGCTGGTAGGTTTTCACAAAAACCTGAGTGATTTCAGGTCACAGATACTACCAGCTTTCAAACAACCAACCTTGCACCTTTACAAGATCCAATAATAGTTTCCAGCTGCTTGCCTCAGTGGTAAACGCAAATACCCACCATTTTTATACACATGCTCTTATTGCTATGGCAGGAGACTCCATCATGGGGCTGAAGTTTGGCCCAGCTACTCCAGCCACATTTTCTAGTGGGTGGAAATGTGACCCATTAGATCAGTGGGTCTAGTCCCAACTAGCCCAGGGACCACACTCGCAGGTGTACAAATGGCTCAGAGCCCTGCCTCGATACCAGCAGGTTCAAGGATCATTTATAGCTCAATTAGTCACCGTATGCCAAATAGCATTGGATAGGTATTTACTGTGGAACTATGTAGAATAATATTTTGTGCCAACGAGGAAAAATGGGGAATTCAGGAGTTTTGAATTGATAGTGATTTCCTTGCAGGAAAGCCACCACAAAGTATACTTTCTTATATATGTATAACTGTTGATCTTTCAACTACCACTTCTCACTCCGGCACTCAGGTCCCTGCATGCAACTATTCTGGATTAAAACTCCAATATCTTATGCATCTCAACAGCATTAACTGTCCAAAAGCTTTAATTTCAGACTCTTTAAGAGTAATTACTTCAGAAGAGCCATCGTGTTTTAAATCCATATAAGTCAAATCCACATTAACTTCCATAGAGAGCAGCTTTCCACAGCCAAGGGACCTCTAAATCTGTGTTGTCTTGCAGCAACAATAGAAATCTGGAAATAAAAGTCTGCTGAAGAGTCCAGATATGGTGTATATTTGGTGATTTGCTACTGTATATCATTGGGTCATCTTACTTTTAAATTGAAAGTAGACAATATTGAAAATACTTTCATTGAGGTGCAAGCTTAGCTCCCATTGATTTAATAGTTTTCTAGAAAAGTAACACCAAGGTGGTAGCACTTTGAATTAACAGAGACTTCAAAAGCTTCTTTGTAAAAGAGCTGTGCTTTTTAAGCTTTATCAGAACTACAATCCAAGAAACCCCTTATAATGTCATTGACTTTATTGCAGTATAACTGTTGGTAACTTTTGCATTTTTCTTAAGGCTATCTCCACAGGATTGACATGAAGTTGTTTTCCCATCAGAAGTTCCATCATAATGCTAATAGAGAATAATTTTAAAATTGCTAAGATATTGTCACAGAAATACTCATTAACATGAAAAAACTTTTAAAGTTGTCATAAACCTTCATTAGAAACTGAATAATACTACCTGCCAAATACACGTCTTGCTGCAGCAGAACACCACTAGTTAAGACAATATTCATGTACACCCTTTTACAAGATCCTCTAGGTAGCAGCTGAGCAATCTTATGTGGTATTTTGAACAGACAATAATCATCCCTGTCAGTGTTCAAGGCCAGGTTGGACAGAGCCCTGGGTGGCATGGTTTAATGGGAGGTGTCCCTGCCCAGGGCAGGGGGGTTGGAACTAGATAATCTTAAGGTCCTTTCCAACCGTAACTATTCTGTGATTCTATGATTCTATAATATGTGCTTCTATGATATCCTGAACTTGATTTCCAACGGTTTAAACTAATATTAATGAATGAATGTGTTGGCCCAGTTAAAAATTTATTTGGATTAGAGTGGGTTTTAAATGCAATATCTATTCCACTATGAAATACATTTCAATTTCAACATAATTAACTTTGTAAATGTATTCTCACATGGTGTTATTCAGGAATAGCTAATTTCTGGTGTTATCTAGCTCTTGTTAAGTTTCACAGCTCTTATAAATGCAGGAACTATTATCACCTTTGCACAGCTGGTGAATTTGAATCAAAATGCTAAGAGAAAACAAAGTTATTGACGTTACTTGAGTTAGACCTCCAGGCACTCTTACACGTATGCTTATGATCACCTATCCCATTTTTCTCAGTTATACATATATAAGCTTCCACAAACGCTGAAACAAACAAGTGCATGTAGTTGAAATTAAAATATTTTCTATCTGTAAAAAAATATCAGATAGTTAGATGAAAATAAATCCTATCAGATTTATTTATTGGTGATTTTTAACTAAAATGGGGTTTTTATTTTAAATAATTTTTGCTTATAAACAGAAAATCAAACAAAGCATGAAGATTCCTATTTGGATAGGCAATCACAGCCATACAAATTTCTGTGATAGCAAAGCCTTGTTAACAATAGCTGCTGACATATGTAGCTACATATTTTTACTACATAAAAAATAATAATCATATCATATCCATGCCATAGGGTAAACAGCTTCTCACCTGTGCTTCTTCCTTTAAAACAATGTTTTGTGTCTTCTCTTTTTTGCTAACCTTATCCACATACAAAGAATACTCATAAATGATTAGCAAATGCATTGCAAATACTTTCAACTTAACAGGCTGCAGTAGTAAATTAAATAAATAACATCACACACAACTAGAGGTTAACCTAGGTCAATGAATACTAGAATAAACTAAGATATTTACTTTAAATGTATAACAGTATTAGAACAAAACATTATTGCATTCTAATCTCTAATTAAGATTAAAAATTTAATACCTATTTTCGTTTCATAACTGAACAAATCCTTAATCCAAATTTCTGAAAATTACCAAAAGTTCTTAAACCCTGTTAGTGTTACAGTTGTTCTTGTGCTTTTAGTTTCAACTAGATATGGATGTGTGTGTCCTCTTTCTTCAGATAACAATTATTCAGTGTACTTGAGCAATATCAACAACTCTATTGCAGTGGACACTACAGCAGTTTCATTGACACCATGCAGAATGCCAGCTCCTTAACTTCAGATTCTTTAAAACAGGGACTAATATATGCAATTTGCATAATAAAATCCATTTGTGATCATTGAGATTGCTTATATCATTAAACAATTTGATGGCTGTATAAGGAGTCAAAAATCTGGCCTTGAGAAAAGAAACCTCGTTAAGGCTTATTTCTCCTTCCTGAAAAGAGAATGGATGTGAAAATATAATGAAGTATCTCTATCAGTTGCAAGGCAGCAGTACACACACACAAATACTAATTTCCCTCTCTGTACAAACGGCAAGACGTGCACATAATGTGGGAATGAATCCTTTGTAGCTCATAGCACAGAGAAGATGGAGCTGGTGCTCATGTTTGCCTTGAAATTATATTACATGACTGGTATATAATATGAAATGTGAGTGAAGTCACTGATTATATAATTAATACTGGGGAACTGAGGGGTTGAAGATACTTTTTGGCACCAGCTATTATTGGTTTAACCTTTCACCTCTGAAGACATGAATTCTGGTCATGCTATGAGTAGGATTTTTTTGATCACAGGAAATCAGTGGTAGCTCTCCTTTTGGCTTCCACTGGCCAGGCTTTCCCCAAAGGCTGAGAATATAAATGCATCACAAGAGACCTGCCTAAAACTTAGCTTCCTCTTTGGCTCTGTTGCCAAAGTTGTCCTCTGTTGTCCTCTGGGACACTGTCCTGGCTTAAGACCCCAGAACATTTTGGCTTCGTTCCCTTCTGACCTGGCAAATCTTCTGCACCAAAGGGCTGGCAGTAAGTGGCCTACATTCAATAATACTACTCTTATGCCACCCAGAGGCTTACCTAATTAGAGACAGTATTGGTACAGGAATACAGAAATTGCTGTATAAGATATATGATCCTGCTAACCAGGACCATATTATACCACTCTCAGTTGTTTTTACAGAGGACTGCAAAAGAATACATCAGAAACATTGTCAAAGAATCTTAGGATTCATTCTCTCCATTAGAATGGGCCTAGCTGTTGACACTTAGCTGTAATCTTCAAAAGGAAGTATAATCCGACATCTGTGCACTTTGTCACATCCCATCTTATTTACCTGTTCTTGAAGGTAAATAATCCTTTTTTTTAAAAAAAAAAATTTCTCTCCCCATAGACCCAGGACTATCCATATCTTTTCCTGGCCTGTCTAAACTATGTTAAAATTGTGTCATATGCAGAAGCACTTGAGCTTAGCCTGAGCAGACTGGTATACTGGGTCACTTCTAGAAACACTGCAACTGTGCTGGTGACATAACTACACTTAGCCAGTAAGCCCCACTCCTCAGGCTGGACAAAACACAACCTTGACATGACTGCTACCACAAGCAGATATTCATGCTATTTATGTGTCTCCATAAATGGCTGTTATTTTTCTTTCCAGAATTGTAGCAACTGCTAAAGACTTTACTTGGTTTACTGAAACACGTGGGGTTTGGTTTTACTAAACTCCTCCTTTAAAACATATTTTTTGCTTGTGACATTGCTGTCCTTTACAAATTAAATTTTATTATGTGTTTAGTTACTGCTGTGACTGGAATGAGCTTTCTGATGAGTTATTTCAGACTAAGCAAGAATAACCTCTGTTGCCATTCTCTGCATGCATCTATTCTAAGCAGCAACCACTTCGAGTGCCAAGAAATGTTTTCACAGATACAGTACATTTGTAGGTGGTACAAGTGGGTAGCTGAACGTCCCTGGTTTTAGTCTTGTTAGATTTTTGTGGCCTCCTCAATCATACTTACCAGTGAGCACTCAAATTCTTCCCCTCCTCTCCCTGCATATTTTGATTCAGAGGCTGGTAATAAAGCTTTACCAACAGCGACTGTTACAGCTTGAGATTTTCAGTCATACAGATAAAACTTTGACAAGGGCAATAGAATAGAGAAAAAAAAATTATTGAGGAAAAAGATTTACATGGCTCAAATAAATTTACCAGTGTAACTAGATCCATGCTATCAGGACCAGTAGTGGAGCATCAGGTACCAAATGGGTAGTACTTACAACTGTGCAGACATTCATTTGTGCTTACTCAGGGCTTAGATGCTCTCTTTTTCGGAAGAAGAGGGTACATTTTTCAACGTAAAGAGGGAGGAGACTTTTCTAAAAAGACTGTACAGAAGAGGTGACAGACAGCCATCAACTTGTGCAAATATAAGGGTTAATTTCAAATTAGCAAAGTATAAAAACTAATTTAATGTCAGACTCTACATGAAAAATCAAACCAACCATGTAGGTAAAAATTTTTCTTACATTGTATCCAAAACCAAATGTCTAAATATAATGCAGATCATTACTAACTGATGAGCCTAGAGCACAGGCTGTGGGAAAATGTATAAAGAAGCTGTGCTTTCGTGGGAGAAATTCTGTTCTTATTTATATATGGTTGATGTCATTTATCCAGAAAGAATTGTAGTCAGTCTTTTAGAAATAAATAGAATTGTAAGTGGATATGTATGAAACCGTGGGAGTGACTGATCTACAGATGGCAGTGAATTTTCTCTGCTTGAATTTAGCATGCCAAACTGAGTAACCATTCTGGAAAATTGAGAGTCTGTTTGTTATTTGCTTACTTCCACACATATTACTTCTATTCAACGTGTTCTTAAAAGGCTGTCAGTGTTGTTATGTTTTTTTCTTTTTCCACAGGAAACTACAAAGATTTCTCTTCTGAACATCTCTTCCTCTTAAAAGCAGATTTGTGTTGCCAGGCACACATGACTCTCTGAACTTGGTTTCATCCCCTGAAGGATTTGGTTCTTTGGTCTAAGAGAAGTACTAATCACTGACTGAAGTGGAATTCACTGCTGCTGGTAGATTCTCTTATCTCTGCACAAAGCTGATACTGTTTCCAGAGTCAATGAAAGGTGCAGTGCTGTGTGATCTCAATTTGTTTTCATAGCAGTACATAGCCAGTGACAATATAAAGATGTACTCTTGAAAATGGAGCAGAATTTCAGAGGGAAAACTCTACCCTTGCTAAGCATAGTGTCAGTGTGATTTGTAATAAAGAACACAGCAGTACTCTTTCTTTGCATAAATAATTTAAATGCAGCAACTACTGTAGCAGTCATACAGAATATAAATAGCTAATTCCAGAGACTAAATCCCCAGATTTAATACCAAACTCTTAAGAGGTTATATTTGTCAGACCACAGCCAGTGATTACATGGCAGAACTCAGAGAAACTAATGGCCCATGTGTATTCAAATAGTAATTACAAGAAGTAGAATACTGACCCCACCTTAAATCTTTATGTTCACATTTCTCGTACACAAATGAAACACCACCGTTTTTAAAAGAGCATTTTTGAAGTGCCTGTACAATTAGATCCAATCACTTTGCATACACATTATGAAACGACCCTCCACACTTTGCCAGATCCATTCTTTTGAGCAGACGGGTCACTGCAGTTTACAAGAATCCACTTTCTCTGGAGAGATACTTCTGCCAGCTCACAAGGACTGCAAATTGTTCACCCTCACATGTATCTGATGTAATAAGGCAAGCCAGGACATAAAAAAAATCCCATAGCAAAACTGTTGGGTACTAGAGGTGTAATGAAAATAGAATATACACATTTGGAGGTCTAATGTTGAGGGATAATTTGAAAAATAATAAGTACTCCTGAAAATTGCATATGCCAGTGGAAGTACCAGTCCCATTTCCTTTATCATGTATAGTAGCTTCAGATTCTTATTTGAAAAAGACTTTTCATCTAATGATTGGTCTTACCTATACTGGACACTCCCTATGAGGAACAAATAAATAAAATTAAATTTCAGTTTTAGGCGATATTATTTCCATTTGAAAACTACTCCTAAGATTAGGATTACTCCTAAAATTACTCCTAAAATTAAGGAATGTTTTCGTCATTTAGACACATGAGAATGCTGAGAAAGACTTTCTTGAATCTAATTAAATCTATTTTTCTTAGGGTATGCAAATATCTATATATTTACATTAAGCATGAAGTACAAGATGTAGAAATTTTTTACATCCCCAGCAGGCACAGATTTTACACAAAATCTTACCATTTCACAGTAACATTTACAAGAGACTGCTCATTGAGAAGGCTTCCACAGATGATGATACAACTGTGTGCAAATAAGAAGCACACAGAAATCTTACTCCTGATTGCTCCTGAAGAAAGATTAGCAAGGACCAAAGTTGCTGGTGTTCACAGACATCATGGCCTTGATTATTTCCTTTTGAAAAAATTCACCTAAAAATTGGGTTTGTGATTTTGGTGGGATTTTTGCTTTGTTTGTTTGTTGTTTTGTTTTGTTTTTTTTTCCTAAAAGATCTTATTTTTGCAATTAGGAAAATCCAAATGGTTTTGTATGTCTGTCTTTACTTGACACTTAGCACTGTGAGATGTGTGGCAGCACTGACATAGATTGGAGGAATCATGAACATTTGCTAGTGACAGAGTTCTCAGTTAAAAACCAGCTCTCCAAAATGTGGAAAATATAAATAACCTTAGCAAGACAACATATTACACGTGAAGACATAGTCTTTACCGTTTTATGAAGTTTAATAGGTTTAGGTAGAGTCTGTGTTGTACTACTTATTTACTTATTTACTGCATATTTACTACTTATTTATTATTTACTGCATAAGCTCCACTGTCCCTGATGAGGGAAACATTTTTTGGACCATACAAACTGATAGAATTATTTTCCAGCTGGCAAATTAAGTCATCAAAAATAGAAGTGTTCCTAATACATCTCCATGGCATTCCAAAAGAAGCATAAGTGGGTGTAGACTGTTTACACTGGAATAAGTAATCTTCTTTTATAGAATGATAAACATTCCTTGACCATTTGGCTTTTTCATCTGAAAGCTAATAATGCATGCAGCTTCCCTCTACCCAAATGTATTCAGTCACTTAAGAGCTGTATAACATTTTTGTACTCTTTTATATCCTTCTGTCTCAAATGCAACTAAAGAGAAGATAGAACAAGTAAAAACATCTTCAGCTGAGAAAAACCCCAAACCAAAATAGAAAAAGCCACTGTGTCAAAAACTGGCTTCTGTTACATCCATTTGCACTGACTGTTTCTTTTATGCATGTCTAGAGCCTACACCATATGTCTTTTTAACTGTTTTAGCTACTAATCCATGTTTTTAACTACATTAAAAACTATTACTCTTGCAAGTTAAAACAAGTGAAGCTAATATTTATCCCTGTAGTGGGAATTCCATAGTTACTCAAAACGTATATTCCCCTTATTTTTATATTTTTCCTTGTCTCAATATCTATTTCTGTGATGAGATAAATAGGGTAAACAGAATAAAGACTTTTGTGCTGTCACATTCAGGACAATTGCAAATGCTCGCTCATGGGTACTAAATGGTTGGAAAGTAAGCTCTACATTCATATAGTCATTTACTGGTTTATAGCTAAAATTCAGTCTGTCAGCTTTACTGCCTGTTAATAGGAAAAGATAACAGAAACAAAACAGGGAAAATTATATCATCTGGTTTTGGCAGCTGTTTTAGGATATTTTAACAGTATGAGTTCGTATTTCTTTTTCATTTACTCTAAGTAACTAATACAGTTGAAATGTTAACACTGAAAATTCTTTTACAGTAGGTTTGTCATTGTCTCTAAACACCTCAGAAAAAGCCAAATTCTTAGGTGGAGGAGAGTCTAGAAACTGTCCAAATGACTAGAGGAGAGAGGTAAATAAAAAAGGGATCCTGTCACAGTTAATGTTGCATCCAAAATATTTACATGGGTAGATTTCAACCCCAACTGGCAGCTAAGCACCACACAGCTACTCACTCACCCCCTGCTACAGTGGGATGGGTGAAAGAATTGTAATGGTAAAAGTGGGAAAACTCATGGATTGAGATAAAGACAGTTTAATAGCTAAAGCAAAAGCCACACACACGTAAAGCAAAACAAGGACATCACTCACCATTTCAAATTGGCAGGCAGGTGTTCAGCCATCTCCACAAAAGCCAGGCTCCACCACGCCTAACAGCGACTTGGGAATTAAAAAACTCCATCACTGAACATCCCTCCCTTCCTTCTTCTTCCCGCAGCATCATATGCTGAGCCCATGACATCATATAGTATGGAATACCCCTTTAATCAGTTGTCCTGGCTGCGTTCCTTCATAAATTCTTGTGCACCCCCAGCCTACTTCCTGGCAGGGTGCGGTGGGGTGAGAAGCAGACTCTGTGCAAGCACTGCTTAGCAAGAACTAAAATATCTCTGTATTATCAACAGTTTCTAGCACAAATCCAAGACATAGCCCCATACGAGCTACTATGAAGAAAATTAACTTTACACCAGCCAAAACCAGCATAGGCAGTCATCAAAGCATGGGTAGTTATGGACAACTTTTGCCAATTTTCACAGAAAAAACAGGCTAGAAAAAAATCGCATCATGGCTATTTTAGAGCATAAAATATACAGTAATTTTTAACATCTGGACCACTTGGAATATAAATCTTTTATGCATAAAATGTTTTATTATTTAGGTTGCAATCAGTAAAGTATATTTAAGGGATTGCAAACTTCATGGTAAACATCAACAGCAGCAAGAAATGACTAGCAGCTCCCTGCCCTGCACCACCTACGTAGTTTGAAAAACTTCCCACACCTTTATCAATACACCAGCACTGTTTAGCAGCCACCTAACTTAAATTATTAGAAATCCAATAAATTCCAAAAATTCAGGGGTTTATCCTTCCTGTTGGTGCTATTTTTTGCAAACTGGGTAATATATTACTTGGAAGTAGCTTGCGCCATCTATCATTTCTGGGAACCTACACTTGTTAATCTCAAAACATGGAAAAGGACTGAACAAAAAGTTTGAGATTCTAAAACTGCTATGAATGTTTGAGGGGATTTTTCCAGTGGCTAGTTAAGGAATTTCAGAGGTGCGACCACCAATCTCCTTTGCAATGCTCCAGCAATACAAAATGAATCCCCAGCACCAGGCTAAGTAATGTAGCACTTACAGTCTTGACTTAGCAGGCTAAACACATACTCTATTATAACCTGATATGTCTTGTTTTCATGTGACTGTTAGCTAAACTGATTTCAGTGGAGTTTTTTCCTAATCTGATATGAATATTAAGAAGGAAATAACAACTTATTTCACTCTCATCCTTTCTCCTTTATAGAAAAATTAACTTAAAAACACTATTGTGAGGTCATAATGAAAACATTTTGAGGGCATTTTGAACATATAAGCCAGTTGCTGACCTGCAGGGTTAGGAAAGATTGTGAGGTTAATCAAATTTAATTAACCTCACTTCCACAACTGAGATGGCCATCAAGTACGTACAGGAGGAGCACCCAATTCTTTCTCTGTAAAGCTTGTACTCAATGGAAACCAGGACATAATTACTTTTCA
Source organism: Brotogeris chrysoptera (assembly GCA_030323915.1). Lineage (NCBI taxonomy): Eukaryota > Metazoa > Chordata > Aves > Psittaciformes > Psittacidae > Brotogeris > Brotogeris chrysoptera. Next base: position 32,179 of record JARCZZ010025065.1, read on the forward strand.
AAAGTAAAAATTCCCAAGCCTGGACACCTCAAGGTACATTTGTTGAAAAAGACTGTTGTGACATCCTAGAATTGCTCTTAAAATGAGCAGTATTGACTAGTAGTATAAGTAATGGTAACTCTGCCATAATCCAGATTCCAGTTTTATTGAATGACGAAGGGGCTTAAGAACAACATCTCCTTTCCTACTGCCCAGTTCCTCTAGAGAAAACTCTTTCCAGGTAGCACATGCTGTTTTTAAAAAGTGGTGCAGTAGAAATCTTTGTGTGTTAGATAAGTCTGTCTGCCTTCTAAAATTCATATCTGCCAAACTTCAGACACATTTCAAGTGTTGAAGCTGCTCCAGCAATGACTTCCTAGAATGTTTCAAACAATTTGACTTTAATTTGAGGCAGAACATTAGCATCTTCAATGAATCAGAAATAGTCATACAACTTTCAGCACTCCGAGAGCGAGTGTGCTTAAAAAACGTGTTTGTAACTTCTTTGGGAACTGATAATATCAGTAGTGACAGGACAGTTCAGAAACCTCTCAGGAGAACCAGAATTTACTTAATTTGCCCTCTAATACTGCTAGTTCCAGTTGGAGTCTCTGAAAATTAAGCTCATTATTAAGAAGATCTTTAAAGTGAATAACAATCTAGGTAAATGTCACACTCACTAATCACCTTCCTAAATAGACAAATAAAATAGCATGACTGTATTAACTCTGATTTCCTGAGAAAACACCATAGATTATTAAGATCAACATTGCATCTGACAAATTACTAAAAAAGTAAAAATGTGTTCATAAGAAATGCATTATGAGGCACAAGCAAGTTACTTGTTCACACTTCTGATAATTTTGGTGAATCAAGTTATAAACAGACAAAAAGACAAAAGCCATTTTCTATTTCACATAGGTTTAGGGCTTGTATCTTGATGTTTTCAGATCAATTTTTCTGCCTGATGAGAAAAAAGCCCTAAAGCTCCTGATATTGCTTACTTTCTAGCACCTAAAAGCACTTAGGAAAAGCAGTTTCTATATGACAAATTGTGTTAGATCAATATGATCTAGTACATTTCACATAAGCAGTGAGAAAAATCTCAGTGCTGATGTAACAACCTTCTTAGTAACAGGTTCAATAGATAAGCATCTACTGAGAGAAGATGCTTATCACATCATCGCTTTGATTGACAGAAAGATAGAACTTTGTGCATATGAGCATATACTGCACCTCCTGCACCTGTACTGGTTTCAAAATAATAGGAAATTGACGGTGAATACATAGCAGAATTTGAATTTTCACCAGAGTTTCCAGAAATGTTCACACTCAAATTAAGTTTCAAATACTTTTAATGGCACACAAACACACAAACAAAGCTCAGCCACTCATACCTTTTCTGTAATGTGAACTGTGAATGTGAACAGAAATAACCTCTCCTAACTGCAAATAAAATCCATACATTATTACATGGAGTATATTAGTTCAGTTAAGGGATAAGAAAAATGTTAGCAGAAAGACAGAGGGAGAAGGTCAGGTGAGGATGATCAAGGTTTGAGTGAGTAGTCAGCAGAATATACTGGTCCCTGTCGGCTTTTCAAGATTTTGTATGGAATAATAGCTTCGTGCACCCAGCACCTTAATATTAAGGTTAATAAAAGTAAGTCAAATGTGATGCGGCGAAGCAACATTTATTTGCCCAGGTAAACATAACCTAAGAAAACTTATGGTAAAAAAAATTGAAGAATACTGGTGTCACTTCTGATGTCACAATGTTGGCTACGCTAACACTAATTCTTGCAATACAAATAAAGCAGTGCATATTACAGGAATGAAAGTGGGCCTGAATAGTACTCCTCTGGTCAATACAGTGTGCTAATGTAACCAGCAAAACACAGAGTGCTGTAAAAGAGCCTATATTAGTAAAGAAAAAATATCTCTTAGTGCCTCAAATTTTCTCCTTGGCCAAAACTATCCAGACAAAGCAGAAGGGTTTATGGCTATGCTGTCTGTGTAGGCTGCTTCATGCTAGGTTGCTTTTCACTGAATCAAAATTTTCCTCTTAACTAGTAAATTCTCACAAACAATAATGTATTTAAGAGCTTTGACTTTACTCATAGCTCATTTATCATAGCAGAGAGGATTGACTGAAGAATTCCAATCAAATGCTTGCCTGCTTTCTATGCTGAGTGAAAATCAAAAGTTGCAGTTATTTACTTAGCAATTTTGTGTCAAGCTTCTGAGATCAGCTGGAAGAGATGATTGGTGTGCAGCTGAACATGACCACTGCCTGTATAGTGGCATGGAAGAATGTACCCTCTCCCTTTTCCCCTGCTGTTCAATACTGGGGGGTGTGGGATAGCTTTTACCACTCCTGCTCTCTTTTGGCTTACCTACCAGGGTTTGTAGTGATGTCCTCTCTAAATACATTTAATCCTTATTTTGCAAGTTATTTAATACAAAAATAAACCAAAAATTATTTTCCTGTTACTATTGCAAATTTCACCACTGCAACCCCAAGCAGGGCTGTAAAAGAAGGACTTACATGACTTAAAAAGCTGCAGCTGCTCAATCCAACATTTTCTCTCCCATTATTTTCCTGGGTCATTTATTTTCTCATTCTCCTGCTATGGCTAAATCTTCCAAGACTAACCTGAAATTGTGCTTATTGCTGCCATTTTTAATGTCTTTTTTGGTATTTATTCCACACATTTCAATGTATCTCTTTCTTCTGTTTTTCTCTCTACCTCCCCTCCCAGCTTTCCCTATCCTTTTTTTTTTTTTCCAGGTAGAAGACAGTATAATGAATACAATACATGAATTATATCTTTAGAATTGCCACAGGGGCCTCCAAAGTAAAAACAAATATTATTTTCTATTCTACATAAATAAACTTTACATAGTGGAAATAGATCATTTATAATCCAAGAGAAGTATTGATTTAAGCTGAAATAAGCTACATCAGTATTGGAAAAAAAGAAATACCATCTGGCTGCACTAATAGATGCATTCCTTACCCAACTGAAAGTTTACAAAAGTACTTTTAACTCTGTCTTATCCACAGTATTAACCTGTGAAGTAAAGTAATTTCAAAATAAATGACTGGTGATACTCTCTTTCCTGACAAAGTTCTCCTTTCTGTCCTGTTACATCCCATTTTTTTAACACGGTAAAAAAAGTTTCATTGTGCAAATACCACAGTGAAAGCTCTGAGGTCAATGTTTAGTCCAGTACAGTCCCACTTAGACCTGGACATCCGCCAAATAAAAAAAACCAGAATTGGATTTGCTTCTTGTAAGAGCTAGGAAATTTCAGAAATTCCTGATCAGCACTAAAGCCCTTTTTCACCACTCATAAATAGGCAGTAGACAGCCTTGTATGAAATCCAGGTGCTGGTCCTCAGTCTTAATTCAGGAACCCTAATTCATTTGTTTGAACTGTCCCACTTTCTATAAACAATTGAATCTTCTTCAGAGCCCAAAGGGTAAGACTAAAGCAAGGATTTTACTCTAGGTCTCCCACATCCTGGCTAACCACTGGTCTATTCAGGAATTTTCCTTGGCAAGAAACTCCAGACAGATTTATTTTTTTTAAAAAACATGCAATTCCAGTGAAAACATTTGTCTTGACAAATTATCATTTTTTGAGGCAAAGCTTTTGCTCAGAGATTCCTGACCAGCTTCTCTCAGAAAGGTGACTTCCTTCAGCATCCATTATTTGCTGTTTTTCAACCCTAAAAGCTGTCCCAAACAGTATCATGGGACAAAAGACCACCTGCGGTGGCAGAAGCCTCTGCTGGAAGCCCCAGTCTGAGAACATCTGTCTTAATGCCCCATGGGGAAGCATCAGGACTGTAAACAAACAACACCTTGGTTTGAATTTAACAACACTTTTTATTTTACATATGAAGGAACACATCTAGGTCTGGAAGTTTGCTAGCTCTCCCTTTTCACTATTAGTTTTAAAACAAACATGGGGTCATTTAATCTTGAAATACTGTCCTGAAGCAAAAATTGATTTTGAAGCAAACACCAAAACAATTCATTTTTGAATTAACAAAATGAAACATTGTTATTTGTTATATAGGGGAGAGCTATTTGTTTTATTAATATTATTCATCAGATTAAGCATAAATTCTAAGTTTTTTCCTTTCAACATCTACTTAGTCATTCACATACCTAGCAGAACTTAATAGCTATTTTTTGTCAGAAAATACTATGCAAAACTTGAGAGTCTAGCCACTTGTAGGAAAAATGTGGATAGTTCTTCCTATTGGGAGAAAAAATAATTCATCTTAAATATGATAAGGCTGTAGCTTTTAAACTTCCTGAAACTTGGATCATCATCTGATGCACCATTTAGGACCCAATACCAAATACGCAAACATTATTCTGATAAAATACCTGCTAGGAACCCTTAAATTGTGTTTTCTATTATAAGATCTGAAATGTGTTAAGAGTTCTTTATTTTGTTTCACATAACAAATGTCTTGCTGAACTATGTGTTTTAGAAGAGCTCTAGTTTTATGTGTAAAATTCTGCACTTGCAATAATTTTAAGTACTAATTATATGTACACATTTTCAGTGCTGTTAGACACACAAATGCTGACATTTGCCCTAACAATTAGCTTGTGAAAATAAAACTGTAATCACAGAGCAACACACTGGCTTATTCTCATTTCAGCAATTAACAGCACAGCATCTGCGAGCTTATTGAGAACAGTCCTGAAGAACATTGAAAACAGCTCTTAGGAGAAAAATTTCTAGCAAGTAGGTGCTTCTGGCCCAGAAAGCCAATGGTATTTTGGGCTGCATCAAGAGAAGCATGAACAGCAGGTTGGGGGAAGTGATTCTCCCACACCACTCCACTCTCATGAGACCCCACCTGCAATACTTTGTTCAGCTCTAGGGCCCTCAACATAAGAGGAACATGGACCTGTTGGAGCAAGTCCAGAAGAGGGCCACGAAGATGATTAGAGGGCTGGAGGACTCTATGATTCTAGGATCTTAAAACTCCTTGTTTCTGGCTAGAACCATTACTCACAGCCTTCTGACAAGCACAGGAAGGTAATTGGTCCTACTTGGTTTAGACTGCACCAATTAATACTTCTTAAGTGTCTGAATTGTTTCATTGAATTTTATACTTCAAACAGCAACTGAATTTATGTTGTCATGGTTTAAACCCAGCTGCCAAATCAGCCACGTAGCCCTCGTTCACTCCTCCTCCTTCCTTCCCCCCACTCCCAGAGGGATAGGGAGGAGAACTGAAAGAATGCATCTCCCACAGTTTGAGACAAGAACAGGCCAGTAACTAAGGTATAACGCAAACCACTGTTGCTACCAGCAATAATTATAATGATAAAGGAAATAAAAAGGGAAAAGAATACAACCACTTACCACTCACCGACCGATGCCCAGCCCGACCGAGCAGTGATCTAAACCTTCTGGGTAACTGCCCCCAGTTTATACTGTGGGCATGATGTGCTGTGGTATGGAACGCCTCTTTGGTCAGTTTGGGTCAGGTGTCCTGTCTCTGCTTCCTCCCAGCTTCCCCTGCTCCCTGGCAGAACATGAGACTCAGAAAGCCCTTGGTCAAAGTAAACATTACTGAGCAGCAACTAAAAACATCGGTGTTATCAGCACTGTTCCCAGGCTGAAAGTCAAAAACACAGTGCTGCACCAGCTAGTAAGAGGGAGAAAAAATGACTGCTACTGCTGAACCCAGAACAATGCAATGATTTTCTGGCCTGCAGTTGAGTTACAGATGTGGAAGTAAGCATAAAAGGCCCATGTAGGGCTAATCTGTACTAGCCTAGTTCCTTAAAATGTCTGTTCATTAAATGATTAGTCCTTCAGTGAACATTCCTTCAGAAGCTGTAGGAGTCCCAGGATCAGCTTGCTAACTGCCAGTTCTGCTTACCTCCATTCTGAGGAAAACCTCAGCCATCCCATCTGACAATGACATTTTCAGCAGTCACAAATTAGTAATATGCAACATTTCTGATGAAAAGCAGAGCTGAAACTATAAGTTTACATGTATATATATTTTCTTTATTCACGTATGGTACGCAAAGTATTAGTTCCTAAGTGTGAACCATAATCAGACACCCAGTATAATTTAATTAATTTAATGTAATTTTTTTTTTTGTGATTTTATTTAATTATTTAAAAATTTTAGACCAAATATTCCCTGGAAAGGGTTGTCCCATTTAGCAATTTGCTTAACTGTTTCGGTCATTTTGCTTACATTAAAATGCACATTTTTTCTTTAAGAAAGAGGAGTACAATACTAAAAATACATTTGACTTTTATCTGAGCTTTTATTCACTTGTGATTTAGTTACATTTCTGATAGTTACATTTTTTTCTAAATCCTTGGTAGTTATTCTTCAGAATGATAAGTCTTATTCTGAGAAGTACGTAAAAACAATTTAATGGTAATTAAAAAATACCAATATAGTTACACCATGGGGGAGCTTTCACACAGTACTTTTTGCTACATATTCAAACAGCAGTAGATTAAAAGCACAGACAAAAAATAAACTATATTTTTTTCTATGTAAATTGTGTATCTAGTTCAGGGGGGATAACAGAAGTGAAACTGCTGTGGCACTCAATCACAGTCCTGCAGTGAGATGACAAAGAACAACAGGAGAAAATTTGGATACATATCAAGAATAAAAGAGGATAGAAGGATGAACTGTTACACAGAAATAACATGAAACCTCTCTTCTCCTTTTAATTTGAGCAATGGTGCCATTTCATGGGCCAGACTTTTCTTTTTTTGTTATTTTTCCTTTTTGTTTGTACCAGACAGGTGGTTTTTCTCCACTTCAGCACCACCATTATTCAAATTCCAGGTTGCTTCTGACACCGAAGAGATTTCTCATTTAATCTCATTACTATGAACTGTAAAATGTATAATTCATCTGAAATCATATGCTCCAGTCAGATTAGCCTCCTGAATCTGTGAATTTATTAAGAAGGCAGAGTAGTTGCATTTTCTTTATTGGACTGTTTTCATAATGCCAGAACAGTAAATTCTCAAGAACACAGCAAATATTCAAGCGTTACTAAGGGGATTTTTTTTTAATATATATATATACATATATATATATATATATATATACACATTATGCTGAACCAATTTTCAGGTCTTTTTCTGTATTTTACGGCTCTGTAATCTCTTTTATTTTATCCTTTAAGTGAAAGAAGCAATAGAAAGCAAGAAAATAAGAATAGTGCACCAGGTTAAATTGAAATGCCATCTATGCTGGTACCCTGCTCTCAAGAGTAGCCATGTATGATTACCTAGAGATGATTATAAAAGCAAATGAAAATAATACTTCCCCATAACACTCATAAACTCCTATCATCTTCAGGCCAGGGACATACTGATCTAACGGTTCCTGTGTACATAGCAACTCTCAATTTTTTTTTTCCTTTGAACTTAGCAGGTCTTTCTTTGAGCACCAGGTAAACCTTAAGCATCCATATTATACTTGGTAAGAGTCCTCTTGTTTTGAACCCATTGTCACAAGTTTTATTTAATTTGCCCTTTGATCTTGTGGTAAAAGAATGAAAGATCAGTTAAGTACTTGCATGCTACTAAGGAGTCTATAAATCTGTATTATTTCCCCTCCCCTCCATCAAGTAAGTCTTTATCATACTGATGACTGCAACTTTGTTGTTCCTCACACAGAAGCTGTTTCACACTCCTGATGGTCTTTGTTGACCATTTGTAATTTTCCAGATCTCAGCCAACATCAAAATGATCAAGTGGTTCATTAAGAAACATTCTGCAAACCTTCAGTGGCATTATTTGCATTTGCTCTCATCAATCACATCTACATACTGTGAAACAATAATTTAGAAAACCCAGAAGCTGTGTTGCTTTGATGATAGTCTAGAAAATAATTCATTTAAATGACACTACAAGTGTGAGGGATTCAAGACTTAATAAGGCAGGCAACTGTTTTGGCAGATGTTTGGTCTGCAAGGATGAATGTTCGTTCATTATATCATATCTGGTCAACCATATCAATCATAAGGGCCATGAGAGCATCTCCTGAGCCTGGAGGTCTCACTGCTGAGATTTAGGGACACCATGGCAACAGCAGAGCCAAGGGCTGATCCTTCCTGTCTGAACCCTCCCATTCTGTGATTGGGGGTGAGCAGAAGAGGGTCTGTCCAGCCAGGGCTCGTTCCACCACCAGACGGAAGCCCACACCAATGTCAGCACTCCAAACCTATAAGTAAGTATTTGACTACCCCGAGAGCAATATGGGGAGAGAATGGACAAGAAAAGAAGCCAGCTGGAGGTAATGGGAAATATTTGCCTCAAAGAAAAATTGTTTTCATCACATGTAAAAAAAAAAAAAAAAAAAGAGTATAAATTAAGTACTAATGGATCATAGAGAAGGTGGATGGAAACCATAATTATGCACACAATAAGCTGGGCTAAAAATTTGCGTTAGATGGTGATATTTGTTTGGCTATTTTTTTTTTCCCTCAGCTTTTGCAGAGTCAAAACCAGCCAAAGACTTCATATAGTGTATGTTATACTTGCAAAACGGATTGTACACAGAAATGGCATGTAATACATAGATTTACTGATCAGTCGTGGGACTGTGGTGACTAGCCAGAAGAGCAGACTGAGGGAACAGTTCAGCAGACAGAAATCCAACCATTGTTGGTTTAATTTTCATCTTATACATGTGCTTCTACTGTTTGTTATTTAAAACCTCTATCAGTACTCCTCTGGTAAACATTACGTTTGTCTGAGCCTACAGCACATCTTTGGAAGAAAATCATCCTTGTCCTTAAATAAATTTTAGAGATTTAGAGTTGTTAGTATGGATAGAAGATGATGGAGTCCATTCTCACCTGAACTTCAAAGCCCCCTGAATCTCTAAGTATCAGGTCCCTGCTCTGATGAGTGTGGTGGCAGACTGCCAAGATGGAGCCTGGGGCTGCTGGATATGTGCAGGAAAGCAATCTGGATGTGGGGGCAGGAAGGGAGCCCCACCAGGCAAAAAAGCTTCAAGGCCATTGATGGGCTATATGTCTTGAATATACAGCAGGAATGCATTGGCTTTGTCAGCGTCTTTTATCGTCTGCGCTGCTGACTTAAAACATTGAAATTACTGTTAAGAAGAAAAAACAACAAAGAAACAAACAACGAAGAGCAGACGAAATTTCAAGTGAGGGTCAAAACTCCTGCTCAAAAAGATAAAACAAAACAAAACAGAACTTCCTCAGCAACTTCATTTTGGCTCTGATGTTGCCTAAGAGCCTGCAGTTGAACAATGCCCAGTGTTGCCCCTGCTCACAGAATTCTCTCCCAGGAAAGGAATCAGTTTTAAAGGCTTAGTACCAGCATCATCTCCTCATCTTCCTTTACCTGAAATGTGTGAGCACCACATAGCCTCTTATAAGAACAGACACACCAAACTTCATGCTACTGCTCAACTTCCCCATAGCATCATGGAACAGATGTTTAATTCCAGGTATAGGTTGTTCTCTGCATTCTTCGGTGTCACACTTCAGGTATTTGGCAGTTTCCCAGTGGCCACGTTGTTTTGGATGACATACTGAAGAAATTTACTATTTGTGCGTGTTCCTTATAGAGACTGGGCGCATGAAATGGAGTTCTGCAATCTATTGTGTTGGTCAATCAGTTTTTCTTTCACAGTGCTAAGTCTAGGTATAGCTGTAAATACGAATGATCATGTATAGATATAAAGAGCAGAGGAAAAAAACACAAGTTTATCTAGAGTACAAAATTCCCAAGGAAAAAAACATAACAATGAAAAATTGGCCTGCTTTAAGTGATGGAATAATGCTGAGGTGCAAGCCTGTCAGTTCCTTCATTACATGATTCAGACCTCCAAAGTAGTGATATTCTGTTAACACTAATTTTGTTGGAAATTCAATAAAAGCAAGGTAGTCTAATGAAGAAATGGTAATTCATGAAAATTAAGAGCAAGTAAAAAAAATATCCTAAAAATATGCAGAACAGACATGCAAATAATATACTTATTATATCATATATAAATATGCTGGATTGTTGGATAATTGGGATACCTTTTCATTTCCTAATATCAACATCAATTTTAAAACAGACTAGAATGCATCAATGTTAATGATGTGCCTCTCTTTTTGTTTCACTGCTCATTAAATCAAACTTAGTACCATAAGAAGAAAAATGGGAGAAAAGCAGCACAAAAAGGACAAACTGGGAATGGTGACTCATCAATGAGAAGTAGATTCCACCACACTGTTGCCAAATACAGCATACTTTTGTTAAATGAAGATGAATTCCTGGTTTCTTTTTTGTGTTTTTTCTTTACCCTTCTTTTCTGTCTGTGGGACATGGTTTGTTTTTCCTGACAGTTTGAGATTTCCAAGCTACTGCAACGTAGTGACAACACACACTGTGCGCAGTAAGTGAAGAAGAAACAATCTGGCTGTTGTTTCTTGCTTTGTAAATAGCAGTTTGCTTCTCATGACTATTTTAGATACTGGTACCAACATCCTGATTTTAGAAATTAAATTTGGCATCCAATTAAATTAAAAAAATATGCAAATGTCCAGAATATGTTGCAATGCAACTTTAGTAATTACACAAGCAAATTAGAGTTAAAGCTACCACTTCTGGTTTTCTGAGGAATCAGGCTTCCGATGCTGAATGGATTCATCAAGGTGAACAAAGCATTAGCAGTTCATTTAAACCAAATTTAAATGAAGAAGAAATTTAGAAGTACTTTTTAATAAATTGTGTTTCATTATTATTTAACACAAGCACTTTATATTTAACACAGATTAAGCAATAAACTTAACAGATTTGCTACTACCACTTACTCCATTTGGACAGCCAGTGGCTATGGTTAAAACGAAGCCAAATTTCCAACAAGTTTCATATCTTACACTAAATAGTATTGATATCATGTCAAGAAGTTCCTAGAACAAACAGTTCATGTACAATCTAATGGTATGTACAGTTAAATGTATATTTCATTTAGATTTTATAGGCTATTTACTGCATGATCTGCTTATGTCATAAATTATCACAGCTATTTTGAAGTCAGTGAAGCCTGTTTATGCAAGCTGAATTTTTTCTCCTTACTGTTGGATGATTAATGCTGTTCTTTAATATTCAGTAAAAAAATACATTGTGATATTGAGAGGCATCAAGAAAAGAGCGGAGATATAAATGTTATAACTGATTTGGGATTTCCCAAGAGGTGCTGAAAGCCAGCATTTAGGAAGGAAAATAAAAGCACAAATTTCACTGTAGTTGTTTTACAAGATATTCTGATTCTTTATTTGAAAAGTTTTAAAGTAACTCCCAGGGGGAAAAGGGGAGAGGGGATAGAAGTTGTACTGAAAATAAATCCTGCTTAAAAGTAGCCGTCAATTACACGCGTGATGTAAGATGACTAATTGCCTAGTCTAGAGATTATTGAAGATCAGACTGATTCTGCATGAACTACCATTCTTAAACACTGAATTACTTAATCCAGAATCATACAGTTTAATTGCTTGTACTTTTGTCTCTTCAAGAATGTGACAACTTAGTCTGTAAATGGTCTATCTAATGAAGAATGTAAGCTGTTCATATGCATCAGTTTGTTGCTCAGTGCTGTTTTATCAGCTGAAGTAACGGGTTTTTTGTCTTCTATTCTAAAAACCCATTTCATCATGATTAGATTTTTGAAAAAGACTGAAGACATAATGACCTTAGCAAATTAATTAATTGTGATAATTCTGGACTATCTCTTAATTAAACCACAGCTTTAAAACACCCTTTGTGATTCTATTAACAACTGATTACAGATAATCTTGAGATAAAACAATTAATCTTCTTTCTTTTTGATTGTTTTCCTTGATCCCTTATCTGAAAGCAGTTATTAAAATTATTTGCCTTCTTTATCATCTGTCTGTTTGACTGTTTGGACTTCGCTTTATTTATAAGTGCATTCTCAACTTTTCAATGTCTTTTGCCACTAAAATTCAGGCCAAGGTGTTGGGCATCTTTTCACTCTGTTTCTGCCATTCACCAAAGATTTTCCTATAAGTAGTGGCTGCACATCAGACACATGGTTTTTTTCTTGTGTTAAACTCCTAGGTTGGATCCTGAGAGCAGCCATATTTTGATCTCTCCATTTCAGAGGTCTGCTGTACAGATCCAATAGTCTCAGTGTTTGGTGTGACAATAACCAGATAGCTACTGTCAAGTAGCCAAAAGAATAGCGGTGGGGTTTGGAAAGTAGAGAATATGTTAAGGAAATTGGAGCTGAAGTGAAATTTAACTTCACGGGATTATTTTAATTGCTCTACTTAATTAATGGAACATGACACAGAATGATTTAAAATCCCCAGGGATAAATATCATCCCTATTACATTCTATATGACCTCATTTTGGGGAGCTGAGCATTTGCCATTGAATTGGCCTTCCTGGACATAGAGGTTTTTGTAATCTTTCACAAAAACAAGACCTATTTAAGAAATTTACTTAAGACCTCTTCTGAAGAGGCTTACATGTTTATTAGTGTTCTATTTCTGTTTTATACCTATTAAACTCTGTGATGGTTGTTCATAAAGGCCAGAATTACCCTAAAAAGGTAAATCTCTCCCTCTGCATGCATTTGAAAAAGGCAGATGGCCATTTAGAAGACCTATGTCAGTTATGTCTTTCCCAATGAAACTGTAGTAAGAGTATAGGGAGTTTTATATCATCCTTTGTGAATATCCTTGTCCAAAATTTTCCCGTGTAAAAATGGCTGTAACAATTTCAGCCTTTTTCCCATAAATTGTAAAATAATTTCAACTGCCATTTGTCTTTCTTTTCATACATTTCATGTTATTTGGAAACATATTAGCAGCACAACAGCAGCTGATTATTAACAGACATGTTGCAGAGCCGAATAAAGAGTTTTATAATGATTTGGAATGTACTGAGTTAGTTGTAATAAACCAAAGTCAAGACAAGTAAAGAGGAATAGACAGAAATTATGGCTGTATCAGCATTCTTATGTAGAAAGTAGTTGTGTTACAACTTTCGTTAAAACACACTTGTCAAATTAGTGTGTGAATTTTCTTGGTGGTAAAAGGAAATGGAAATTTTGTTTACATTGATACATACTTTATAACACTTGCACATTGAAACCCCCCATCTTTGAGGGGTCCCTTGACTTTAACATAAGTATCTATATTAATTTGGTAAGATGAGAGCAATATTTGGACCAGTAGCTTAAAAATCTCTGAAATATATCTGTATTCAGTTTCATTCCTGATTATTAGCACCAGGGAATAAAACAGTGTAATCATCATCATGTTTCAAATTAAATTTCTGCACATGAAATACCAAGGATTTTGTGGACTGCTGAGAATAACTGAAATTCATAACAGTGTTGATGGATGATGGATTTTTCCCTTGTCTGTCATGTTGCATAGCAATAGCCTGTCTTTCACTGTCCTTTTCTTGGGCTAGAGGAAGAAAGCCAATGTAACCAGGAATCTGAACCAGGAGTACCAGATCCGTATGAAGATGTGTTTAGATTCCAACTGTTACTCGATTAATATTGTCCTAAACTGAGGGCTGATGGCTCTCTCTCATTTTTTTTTTTTTTTTTTTTTTTCCTAGCAGGTCAGTTGATTGGTTTATAAAAGCACACTCCAAAAACACTAGAGTCAATGAGGCATCATTTTTTCAGACCACCACCATTTTCTTCAGAACACCACTGTTTCCTTCAGAAGAATGGGAACTAAACTCTGAGAGAAAAAACAGTTATCATGCTGCTTAGCTGCTTTTTCCAGATCCCCAAAACATTTTTTCTTTCAAGGGTTAAGAATGTGGGTGGATGGCATAGGTAAGTCTAGTGTGTATGCGAACTGTGAGGGCTTAAAAACAAAGGTGACACAATGATCCACAGGTGGTTCATAGCTCACATCTGGTATCTGGAGGTGTAATACTCTCAAAGTATTCACTCATTATTTCTCAGAAACACATCCAACCCTGCTGTAATTTCAACTCAAAATGTCTGTATGTATATAGACACAGGATTAGTGTTCTGCATGAAATGCCTCATATTATAGTCACACTGTGAACTTCCCCTTGTCCCAACAGCCACAACAAAGGAAGTTGCTGAGCAGTATCCAGACTAGTATTTGGAAAGAATGAGAGAGAAAATGCAAAAAATGGCATTTGCTCTATTTTCTAACTTCAGATAGTAAGTAGGCTGTGCCATCTGCTGAACAATTTGCTTGTGTGCTGTCTTGTCTGCCACTTGTTTAACATGTAATGTTACATGTCACTCTGACAGGAGCGCCACATTAACACGCCCTAACAGGGTATGTCTCTCAAAGGGATGACAGCCGACGTTTGACTCTACCTCTGAAACACTGACAGTTTCATTTCTATCCTCCAGACTCATTTCTTGAGATTATTAATGACAGTATGAGACTGAGTTTGCAGCACACTGGCTTCAGCTACTGACAATTACTCCCTGTCCTTTCCAGAAGGGAGGCCTGTGGGTGTTATATCATTTTACTCTTTTAGGTTATTTTCTCTCTGTTTTTATCACACTTACTCTGTCATCCCCTTTGCCTTTTATGTGATTTTTTTCCTTTTTAACTCAACATTGCCTCCATATAAAGAAACTTTAGCCTTCTCTGCTCAGCCTTTTCCTCCCAGACATTCCTACCCTTTGCACAGGCATATGCACAGGAATTGCTGTGGTAGGGTACAGAATTTTTGGATGCTGGGCTGCTGCTCAGCGTTTTGCCTGCAATTAACCCAGAGCACTAAATTAGACACTACATCCATGTCATACAGCTCTACGATTTCTCCAGATATTTCAAGCAGAAAACTATCTACTATCACTAGCTGTTCACTAGAACAACTGTCATGGTTGCTAGATTTATGCCACTTTTGTACTCTCCTACTAGATCAATATCTTGCATTATGTTTTACTTCTTTTCTTTTCACCTGCAGAATCAGGAGCTGATAAAACTTATGAAATAATAACTGCTGATCACTTTGCAGGTCCAACAGCATATAAAACATTTCATGCTCTGTGTCTTTGAGAATGTGATTTGTGGTCTTGTTAAAATAGGGTATTTTATATAGTAGTTGGAACAAACCATGGGAGCAACTTCATTTAAAAGAAAACCAACAGTTATAGAGAGGTTATTGAGAAAAAAGTAGCCCTAACACTGGTAAGTCTTATGAGCTCCGGCACAGCAACGTATTAACATGTCTTTATGGCTTCCAGGCCAGAGCTGGCTTCCATTCAGACAGCTCAGTGTGCAAGTAGATCAAACGCATGACTGTCTGCACCCGTCTGTGCAGACAAAGCCTCGGCTGCTTTCTCTGGCTCATCCTGCTGAGGCTGGTTTTGATACTCCCCAATGAAAATACACTAAAGCCATTAAAGTATTTATGCATGCTCTCCTAAGGCCCCAAAAGCTAAGTGCTGGTGGTCAACAGGCCTTCCATCACTTTTACTGTTGGAAAGGCTCTGCTAAGTATCGAGACCAAAAGCTTAATGCTCAATCAAGTGCATAGCGCACACACAAAAAGACACAAGAAACCAATAAAGATTCAGTATTAGCTTTACTAAAGACCAGCATATCTTACTGAATTTCACTTATAAATGTAATTAACTATCCTTTTTAACTCACTATACACATAGACCATCATAGCTCAGGGCTGATCTGGAAACAGTAGTCAGAACTGAGCATCCCACAAATCAAACCCATTATTGAGACACCCATCTTAATAAAGGCAGCGCATTTTTCCAGTTCCCAAGCTGTAGAAAAAGTCAATGATCTTTATTTTATCAAAAGGGTTCATTGCCACATGCTGCTATCATGCCACTTCTGAACAGCAACGCTTCCCTCTTCTTTCGTTGTGGAATCACCATCCCTTAAGGAAACGTTTACTAATACTAAGCATGTGTCATCTAAAAACTCTAGATCAGCAAAAGCATATCAAAGTTGTCCTTTGCTTTCTGTATCTTTTTCAGTGGACAGAGTCAAGTTTCACATCAAAGAAGCAAATTTTCACAATTTTTCAGATATCTATGACTAGCATATAAAATGTTTACATAAATCCCTTGGTAAAAATCATAGTTTATAGGTTTGCACAACAGAGCACTTGAGAATAAAGATAAATCTTGGCCAATAAATAGACACTATTTTTCCACAGGCTGGTCTGAAACTCTTTAACAGACTTCCTTGCGAACTAAGGTCCAGAGCTCTCCCTGGCTTCCACCCTCAGTAAAAGATGCTTTTTTACATCTTTTTGTGCCAAAGATGTCCATCTTAAGCACAGAACAGAATATAGCGGTTAATAATAATATTTAAGAAAACTATTGGAACAATAATTACAAAGCAGACTTTAACTATAAATTTAAATTATTCATGTGCATTCATACTCTCTTTTCCTTCAGGAAGAAAACAAAAATGAACAAAGGTCAACTTTTTAGCCTACACTTTATGAACTACCAGAACATACTCAGATACTATTGTGAACCAAATAATATAAAAAAATCATAGATAACAGAGTAGTATTGCCAATGCTTAAAGCTAGACATAATAAACATAATATTTAATAGCAAGTGTGCATGTTCCGGGTGCGTCTATACTTCTGCAGCTTCCAGGCAGCTGCATGGAATAAGGAGATCCCCATTTGTTATCCTTTTAAATAGTTTAGGATACATTAAGATGAAAGATGTAATGTCAAGATACTATATTACTGGGTGGCCAGTTCCTCCTTCACTGCTGTTGACATTTTGCTCCTTGATGTCAGCTTTAAAGTACAGTTTCATTTATTGGAAGATTTTTGTTACAGTACTTTACACTGATCTCATGATCTTCCTTGATCTCCAGGAATCCCATATTACAATTGCAAGTGGGTAACACTGAGCAAGCAAATACCACAGAGCACCTTGAGCATAACACCTTCAACCAGTAAACTTCCCAGGGACTCAGTTTCCAAGAGAAAATAAGATACAGTCTCCTCAGCTGTGGTCTCTAAAAGCCTTGGGGAACTTTGATACAAGAATAGGATGCTAATCATATTATTGTTTAAAATTTCTAGCCAAACAATTGCATCTTCCTAGCCTACATTCCTCTGGCAGATGCAGTTGGGTTCAGTACTGTTTCTCACTACCATAAACTGCCTTTGAGAGTTGCTGTGAAGTGTTACATACTGCTTTGTTTTCCTTCAAAGGCATTTCTGCCACGGGAAAATTATCACTCCATGGCCGTTCTGTATGCTGCAGGAGTGATGGGACATTAAAATATTCTGATAGCTCCAAGAAAGAGTATTAAGGAATACACCAGTATTAATAAAATAGTGAGTGGTGTTTTAAATCTCTCTTTACATCAGAGCTCATAATGTAACATTGAGATCTACGGAACACACACTGCATGAGCAGACTGCCAGTGTTTTGCATCTTGTCGTACAAGGAATGGGAGTTTTTGAAATATCAAATTCACAATTTAACTCTGGAATTTTTCTTCACTGCTGGAAATCAGGTCCAAAATACTTTGGGTCAGATACCTCAGAAATAGGCACCCAGATTGAAAGTATCAGAAAAAAAATTGCTTGCACAGCTTAACCTCTTTCCATTAGAAAAACAGTCCTGTGGGCTGCAAAACTAATGAGGCCTGGTTTCCTATGGGGAGAGTCTAATGATCAGGTCCCCTGATGCCTAAAAAGGTGTAAGCTCCTGTTTTCCCACATTGAGGTTCTCACTCTCCAATCTGGATTTGTTTTCAGCATTTCTCTCCCAGAAGGACTGGAGAAGGAGAAAAGCACAATAGCATATTTGTACATTAGGCATTTTTTTTCTGTCTCTGTTCCTCACTTTATATTTCTGTCAGTGTTTGAAAGTCTGTATTTAGGTAAGCTCACTTGTTCTGGGGAAATGAAATTCTTTCAGATTTGTCTATCACTTTAAAAACAAGGTAGCAAAAAACTGAATGATGTTATCAAACTGTTAAATGTGAAAGCTCAAAGACAGGTTAATCACAAAGATAGAAAAAAAGATCTACCCTGTCAAAATCATGATTTAGTCTCTGCTGTTAGAGGTTTCTGAAGTATTAGTAGGAGTAAATAGTTTTCTCAAATGTTTGAAATCAATTGACTTTAATGAAATGGAACAGCATAATGATTAGTAATCTTGGTACTTAAAGGTAATAGAAACAACATAAACTTTCTAAAGAAACATATTTATTGAGCAATTTTAAATTGAGAACATTTTCAAAATGTAGTATCTTAGAAATGGATTGCCTCTCAATCAATTGAATAATTCAGTCAAAGTCAAGAGCACTTGGAAAAAAAATCTGTCAAGTGAGCAAGAACAGTTTAATAATACACTAAACAGATAGCATAACAGAATTTCTAGTTACATACTAAATAAAACAATAAAAAATGAAGCTCCAGTATCTCATATGTGCCAAAACCCACCTGGAAAATCTTGGACAACTGGGGTCAGAAAAAATCTGGAATATTTAACTCCTTTGAAAACAAGTCCTGTTTGTATTACAAAACACGGAGATGTTGCAGCATGCATATCATGAAGCAGTGCTTCATCTCAGCTGTCTTACTATTAAAAATTACCTGCTTGATGTCCTCCAAGTTGAAAACATAAGTCAATGTGATAAGCACCAGTGCTAGAGCTGAGACACAATCCTGAAAGAAGGAAAAAAAAACATCCATTCTCACTTTAGAAATAATGTTTTGTATTACCCCTAATCTGAAATGATTATGTTGAAAGTCCTGTGTACAAACAACTTTAAAAAGAATTAAATCCAATGTTACTCCCTATGCTATGTTTGTTTACATCAGAGTTGAAATCAGGTATCATTAAACTGTACAAGAGAAGTAGACCTGTGAGTGAAATCAGATCTGCGCTCACTGTGAAATAAGCACTTTCCCTTAACCTTAACTTTGACAGGCTCACTTTTGTCATAAAGCTCCAGTTCCAGAATGCATTTAGCTAGAACCAAACAGTGAGTGCTCCTGCTTTGTAGTCTGAATGTCCAGCTCCAGCCAAAACAACCTTGAGTCCAAACATAAGGAAAACAGGAACCCTCTCTTGCAACCTAAGAGTGTTGCAAGATGCAGTGACTAGTAAAATTAGCGTCTCTAAACCACCGTCAGAAGGTAATTACAGCTAATAATAGACTTTTTAATCTCTATGCAGTAACTATGAAACAAGGATTAGCAACTACAGAATCAAACATAGAGCTGGTAGCTATTAAAAAAATTTGGCATGTATTTGTCATCACAGATTCAACTGTAATGAATCTGGGAATAAAACCTTAGTCTATTTACTATTACTCATTTTTTAGCACACTTTCCTTTTCAAGCTTACTGTAACAAAAATTAATTATAGCTCTTCATAATTGTTTCTTTTAGTGAAGAATAAACAACATGATAAATAACAAGAAAAACTCTGGGGTCTTGGGGATCGATTCATTTTTTGCATATGCTTACGTAACTCCTTTTTGGTTTGGTGGAATTACAGCAACATGCCTGAGCCTGTAGTGGGGCCCTATGATTTTTCCAGTTATGAAGGTGTAATAAGCAGATATTTTAATAGGATGCAATAGCTGTGGGGGTTATTCTTTCCTGCAACAGAAAAGCTTACATATCTAATCCTTATTACAAAAAGCTTACATATCTAATCCTTATTACAGCACTGGGCTGACAAACAGATACGGTAGAGGGGTCATTTTTGTTATGTTTCTTGAATACATTCTCATGTGACATTCTCTTTCCTTGATGTATCCTACTCCTGTTAATAACAAATTGCTTTAGCCACCGCTACCTGTTCTTTGACTAGCCCCAAATGAACTGTATATTTCAATTAGTGTCCTGCTACCCTCTTGCCTTTCCCAAATTAACTTCATATACGTTGTATGTGATCTCATTGGATTTCATTAAGTTTGTCTAAAATGGGGAAGTTTACATTCAAATTTGGTTTTCTCAGTCCTCTGCTTTATGTAAACATATTTTTAGTGCTTCTCTCCTAAATACAATGTTTTTAAAGGATTAAAGATTACATTTTCTGGAGCTAGTACTGCAATCAATCACATTAAGGACCATGAAGGGCCTATCAATAGATCAGATCATTCTGGCTTCTCGGAGTAACTGTCATCATTTGTGTGCTGTAAGCACAAAACACATCATCTGGTGCAATTGTAGAAGTGGCTTAGACTAAATGAAGTTATGAAAAAAATATTATTCTAGGTCAGTCTAGGGTCAGGCTCTATCACACTATTCATGTCAACTTGTGCTTCATAGAAAAATGTATTCTTGTTTTCCACATGGATAATATTACACAAATTACTGTAGGCCAGCTGACATGCAGTAAACATCCATGAAAAAATGTTTAGTCACATCAAATGTGAGGTGACTAGCCTTAAATTAAGCTTCTTGCATTCTTGTTTAATTAAATTAAATTAGCACATGTTTGCAGTGACTACTGACGGACTGAGCTTCAGCTGACAAATATCTGCAGTAGCCACAACAGTTTGAAGGCACATTCAGACCTTGCAATTAACTGCACTATTTTTGGGCTTTTGCTGGGTTTGTGTTTGGTATGTTTTTTAAGGAGAAGCTCAAAAAAATTGCAACATTGTTTTTCCTGTAAGGTAGGCTTGAATGTTGTGACCACTGGGAGCCTTGAGCACCAGAATGCCCATTCTAAGTATAGCAAACTTGTTTCTAATAAAAGTGCTGTCATTGTAAATGGGTTTGAGATTTGAAGTGAGAAGCTTTTACATTTCAGGTATAAATGCTTAATCATTTATACTGCCACAATAACGTTAAGCCCCAGTACTTCAAGCTCGTGTCATGGCACTGACCAGTACTGAGGGAAAGAAAAGCTATGGGACTGTAAGCATCAGGTGCAAGCTAAGCTCCTGAGAAGCTGAGAGGTAATCTATATGGAAATACAACAATTAACCCTTCCAACACCTCTTCGAAAAGGTAGACATCACCAATGTAGAAGCAATATTGAAACTAAAGATGAAGCAAGACTAAGAGATTGCATTTTATACTTTATAAAAACCCTACCTCATAAGCAGCATGACCCACAGATTATTAAAAAACATGTTTCATGCTTCAGTCATTCCTCAACTGAATCTTTCAACTAAGCTGACAAATTGTTTGCTTTGCCTTGGCCTGTGAAAGTGGAATCTGCCAGCTGAATGGTTAGCACTGTGGCAAAAAGGGCTTAGCAAACAACCCTGAACCTATTCAAGAGGGAGAAGGTGATGCAGTTAAAGAATCAGGGAGGGAGATGATGCTTTTAGAAAAATCAAGTAAGCATGCAATAAACTGCAGATGTGATGCTTGAAGTGGAGCCGAACACAACTGTGAGAATCCAGCCACTGAAAAAAAAAAATAAATTGGGACAGAACAAGAAATCTATTACTGAGGTTATTTTTCATTTTCTTTGGTAAATAAACTGAGGTACAATTTTTTTTCAATAAAAGTTAACATCATCCAAGGCATAAAAATATTAGAATTTCAGAGGAAATTCATCAACTTCGTGTTAGAGAAAAAAAATTATGAACATACAAGAGTTACTACAACTGGACTTTACAAAAGAAAAACAGTAACAAAGATTAAGTGCACATTTTAACCTCATCCTCATGAGACAGCATATGCAGAACTAGGTTATTTGGTTTATACCAAACTAGAATCTGCCCTTTTTAATATGAACTTAAGGTAACAAATGAGTGCAATTTCAAGGGGCCTGGGAGTTTTTAGGGGTGCTGGTTGTATTTTTATATTTCTCCTTTTTCTTTGTGGTTAAAATACTAGTAAAAAATCCACCTAATTTTCAGAAATTACAGCTTTGTATTTCAATTATATTTTGCTAGAGCAAAACTAAAATCTAGGTTGAGGTTCCTGTCCCCCTCCTTGATTACTTGGCTTTGTCCTATCAGTCACGATTATGTTCCTGCTAAAATAGTTACAGATTTTAATCAATGTTCAAACAACTTCACTCAGTGGACTGTGAAGTACAGAAGAGGGGCCTTCTGAAATCGACTGAAATAGACAAGAAATAATGCTTTTTGCAGATCAGGAGGAGGGGTTATACATAGGAATGTCAGAGAATTCACCTTCTTATCAGGCTTTAATATTCATTCAATACAGTGCTGAAACAATTGCAGTTGTGCATTTGACAAACTGAAATGTGAATTAGTTCTCAGTTACTCTAGTTGCCATAACAGAAGCTCTCCAGGCATTCAGAGGAAATGTATCTTCCAACAAATTGTATTTTCCTAAAAATACAAGACAAAAGATTCCTTTTGCAAAGCGTCCCTGCTATAAACTGTTTATGTGACATTGAACTGTGCAACAGGAACTCACTGTTAGCCACCAGTACCAATCTCTGTACTTGCACTAGTTGCTTTAAAGCAGCTTCTGTCTTGACGTTCTTAATCATTGCCACTGAACTTTGCAGTGAGTGAGACTGCACTAAATAAAACAAAGCCCTTCAGTTCTTCTAATTTGTTACCCAACTTTGGGAATCAAGTAGACTCCAAGGACTTAGCTATATGCACAGAATTATCGTCCCCCTTGTAGCAGCCCTGCTCTGCATGTTCATAGTAATCATCAATGTTTAATTCAACAGCTGTTTGGAACCTGTACAATTCCTCTTCTTAAAGAGTATAGAGTATGGTTATACCATTCTCAGAGAGTTGACCATTCTCAGAGTAGAATTAAATTATAAATCCAGCACTAAGTGATGCTGCTTACTCAGTGTAAGTCAATCTATCATTTTGATAGTTTTCTGAGTCTCTGATATGAAATGCTTAAAGCAATTTTGTTTTAAGAAGTATTACAGCCTTTTGTTGTCATTTAATAGGCAAAGATGCATATTGAAAACTTACTAACACTGCAAATAAGTAATTTATATTAAAGTTAGGGTTTTGTACCCTGTTATTCTTACTTATTCTTACTGAAAGAGGCAGAAAAACTAATTATACAGTCCCATTAGAGTAGGCTACTTTACATCCAACTGGAATAAACAAATCACTGCTCTCCAGACAGTGCTGCCTGCAATGAATATAGCAAGGCAAACAAAGGCAAGAACCAAACATAGGAGCAAGGTTACGGGAAGACTAGGGTTAGGGAAGTTTGAGAGATTATTTCTTCATCTTGCCATTTCCATAGATTTTAAGCAGGTGACAGTCAAGATGGGTGTAGCAATTTGGGATTTGCTAAAAAACATCCCTGTGACATAGTCCCATTCAGCCCCAGTTTCTGAAAGCTCAAATATCGGTTGGTGTGTTTACAATAAGCAATAAAACCAAAGCAATCAGTTGCGCTGCAGCTTCCAATGTTGTCTGTCTGAAGCAGTAAGACTTGTCCCAGGACTTCAAACTCATGTTTGAAAAAAAAAAAAAAACAAACCAAAAAATTCCTGTAAACTTTATTAGAAGCCTACTCTTCCCCTTGTTTTGCCATTTTCCCATTGTTTTTGCCTTCTCTTCTACAGTTTATGTTGAGTTCAGTTTTAAAAGGCCGCATTTCTCCATCAGAACACTTTTGCTAGTTAAATGAGTTTCTCATCAGAACTTGAATTAAATGGCACTAAAATGGCTGTTTTCACACAAAATTTCATAGACTTGCTTCCAGAAATACTATTTTTTCTGTTTCTCTCAGGGCTAGGACTGAAATTGAGATTTTCCTACCTGCTTTTTGTTTAGCTGTTAATAAGTTCTGGCTAATTTTTAATTTTGAAGGTGAAAAAACACTACCTCTTTACCTTTAGCTTCAGAGGAAACAATTCCTCTTTTAGTCTAAATCATTCATAAAACTAACAAAGCAGTAGAGAATATCCTAAAGAAGACTCTCAACTAGTGAGAACAATCAGGAGACATTCCATTAAAAGACATAAAATCCGCAAACACAGAGGTATTTATAGTTACATAGTTAAAAGATTAAATGTAATGAACTTCACAGAGAAACTGCATTTCAGAGGGAGGAATAGTAATTAAATAATGGATATTTTTGTGACAGAGCCACTATGCTCGATCCATGAATTTTAAGGCATAAGAGCCATTTATAAAGCTCTGTTGTTATTAACAGTATCATTGGTTGGTTCTATTTTTTATGCTTGTTTGTTTGTTTGCAATTCAATTGTTAAAGATTTTAATTAAAGAGTAGCAAAGGGCAAAATATGCTATGAAACACTGGTGGCTGAGAAGAAATAAAAGATCCTATTCTAAAGCTAGAATAAGACATTTTCTAGCAACTTACGTCTTCGTGTTGTCATGTAAAACCATTCACTTCCACAATAGGAAAAACAATGCTGGATTCCAGGAACTGTGGGTGCACAAAAGTGAGTCTATTGCAATGACAGGCTTTGCATATTGGATAGAAAACAGAAGAGGGAATTGATTTAATATAGGGAACAAAACACTGTATTATACACTCAAGTACCATAGAGAAACTTCTGGGTGTGGTTGCAATAAACATGACAAAATAATAAATCCATTCTATATAAACTTAATTTCTCATTGTAATAAAGAAAAAAATCAGGTATGCAGATGTCGTGGTTTAAGACCGCCATCCACACAGTTTTCTCACTCATTCACTCCCCTCTTTCTTCCCCTAGTCCCGGGGGGATGGGGAGGAGAATCAAAAGAATGCAACTCGCACAGGTTGAGATAAGAACAGTTTAGTAACTAAG
>JARCZZ010025067.1:0-40948 GCA_030323915.1 Brotogeris chrysoptera
TGGGGCAGCCACAGCTTCTCCAGGCAACCTGTGACAGCTCCTCACCACCCTCACAGGGAAGAACTTCTTTCTTATATCTAACCTGTACTTCCCTTGTTTCAATTGTGCTTGGGATTTCTCTGACACAAGTGCAGGACCTTACACTTGGGCCTTGAACTTCATGAGGTTCACACAGTACTACCTCTCCAGGTCCCTCTGGAAGTGAAAGCTACAGCACTCCTCAGAAAAATGAACCTCTCTAAGTACCCAGGAGAGATGTAAAGGCCACACAGGTACAAACCCCAGGAAACTGAAACAATGAGATAAAGAGGAAAACCTGAAGATACGTAAAATAGAGGTAAATATGGAACATACAGAGGTAAATATGGAACATACTATCCTGTATTATGCCATAAATTCTCTGCATAAAAATGTAAACATAGTATAAGGATTACCTAGCAAAGCTAGTTGAAAGTCTGTGCTACTATGGGTTCTCCAAATCTGCTCTTTTAAAAGGGATGAAGTGCTGATAATTAGAGTCACTTTATCCAGGGCTTCGGCAAAACTACATAAAGACTTCGGTTTCACATTATCTTGTCCATGTGGCAATATCAGACTTTTATGCTGCAGCAATGTTATGAGCACACACTGATAATTCACTCATTTTTATTCTCCCTGCTTTAATTTTGGTTAATATGAGAATCCTGAAGTCAATTTTCTTTGAAATAAAATATAGGTGTTACAAATCTAAGATAACTGCAAAGGAACACCCTAAACCAAGCTAGATTAAATCATTTAAATGCTTTCTTCCCATTTCCCATTTCTGAACTAATCTAATTAGAAATTATCTTGAAAAGCAGGAATAATTGTAGCTCTTCCCATTTATTTGTAGTCTTGACAAATACCCAGTATACAGGTGATCCTGCCCAGGAACTCAAGTCTGGAAGACTCTGCAGGTTCCAAGAGTAATGCAACTAATTCACCCTGAGCCCTTGGGAACTTTGTTTCATGACACAACAATCCATTTTCTTCAAAGCTGGGGATTTTGCAGGTTTCCTTTGTTTAAGAAGCAGTCAGAAACTACCTTCAAGATGTCTTTTGGCTTCACGTGGATGAAACATAGCAGGAAGATGGAAAGCTTCATTTGGTCACTTAAAAATAAAATAATAAAAAAGTACTATGTTGTCTGAGGATAATGAAACTATTACTGCCACAATGCATAACAGTCTGACAGCTTTCATTCACATGTATTAAATGCCTATTGCCTGTTGGCTCTTGGTCTGCATGACTTGCGAAAAGACTTTTTACTCCAAATGCAGGAATTCCATCTTAAGACTCCCTCAAGACAAGGAAGTTCTGGTCAAATGATCGGGGCAGTAAGGAGGAAAGAAGAAAGGTAACAAAGGAAGTACCTCCACTCAGAAGAACAAATTAAAAGGAAATCAACGCAGTTAAGACCAAGTCCTGTGTTTTCAGACCTTACATTTTACTCAAAAGGACATCAGTCTTAAAGAGGTGAGGGGGAAATATCTTTAAAATATTGCTGCAAAGTGTAAGAGCAGTGCTCTGCAGCAGGAGCAAGGACCATTCTACCAGCCTGGGCAACAGTGCAGAGACTTTCTGCCTTGCTCCTTATATTACATCCTCAGGCAATGTTTTCTGCCATTGACACAGGAAGACCTGAATACTTTTCCTTGGGTGACAAAGATGAAAACTTAGTTTTTTATTCCCTTCCTCAGCCTTTCCAAACAACAAAATAGCACTTCAGTTAATACGGTCGATTTGGGAGCATCTTTGAGCTTCCATTACGCTTGAAGATTGGAAAAGAAATAACATTCTGCTTACATAATTTGTGGGCACCAAGCATATGTTGGTGCTCACATGTTAGATGCTATGAAGAGGTAATAATTCTCTGTTAGTACTACTTTATGACTTCTCTTTTTCATTGGGACAGAGTGTATTATTTCCTTCCTTTAAGGCAGGGCCAAAGCTAATATTTACCTTGAGAATTTACGAGCAAGTTCACAAAGCCAGGCATAAACTGAATTCATGACAGGAAGAGAGGGAATTACTGTGCACTGAAAGAGAAAAATGTCATTCTTAACCTAAATGGATTTACCGGCCCCGGCCATAGCATACCTGACCTTGACACAAGAACACAGCAAAAGTTCTGAAGAACCTCAGAAAATAATAGTTCTTACACTCAGTGGGAGCCCAAGATGCAATCCCTACCTGTTTACTGGCAACAGAGGAGAAAACAAATCAAAGTTCCCATCCCACATATTTGCATGTTGGCTCACTGTAGGGATGAGCACATTCTCGTGCAGCAGCCTCTGTGCTACACCTGCACCTAGAGACAAGTCAAGAGCAGCCTGCCTGCATGAAGCAAAATTTATCCTGGACCCAGAGAGGGAAGTGCCACAATCCAGACACCAGGCTATGTGAAGGCATCAGTGGAGTCTGTTAGGGAGCATTACACGAATGTCACAACTGTTTGTATGAATACTTCTAGGCTTAGTATTTAGACATAGACAGTACTTTTTTATTAATGTTTTGGATATCTGCTTCATTTTAAAGCTTTCTTTTCTCCCAAAACACTTATATCTAAGCTCCTAACAACCAACAGAGATCCCTTATGCCACATCACAGTGGAAGCCCACTCAACCCCATGACTAGGATGATCTAGAGATATGTTTCGAGTACATAGGCAAAGCTGCCAGAAATCATAGAATCATAGAATAGTTAGGGTTGGAAAGGACCTTAAGATCATCCAGTTCCAACTCCCCAGCTTGAGACTCAGAGCAGATCTAATCTAACCTTTTCCCAAAGTTCACTGTTGATGATAATGCAGGATTTCTCATCTTCCCTAACAACATCCAGACTCAAAAATTGACTTTCCTGAATATCCCTTTCTAATTTGTATTCCACATTCTAACCTCATTGACTCCTATTAAAACTCCAGTAATTATAATCACTCCTGTAGTTGTTATTAGAAATCATTATTTGCATTCAAGCTTCTTAAAACTCTCCATATTTTGCTTTGTGCTATGTGACCACTGCTGAAGAGGTGAGTTGGATACATTGAAGAGTAGATATAAATGGAGGGATTTTTCCCCTTTCACAGTAACAAATGCTAACCTGCCTCAGATGTTTGGAAAAAGTAACCCACTAGGAAACTACTGGAAGGAAAGCTACCTAAGAAAGATCAAAATCATTTTGATAACAGAGAAAAAAAAAATAACTAAGATGCATTTTGTTTTCCAGCTGAGATTTAAAATTGATGCACAGTTCTTAATGAACCCTGGTATTGATGCCAACTGTTAAAAGTCAGCTTGCCACAAGCACCAGAATCCATTACTCTCAGAGTAGAGGAAGCAGGGGCCTAACCAATTTGTCAAAATAACTTTCAAGTTTAATATTTCATGGTTTATAATAATCACAGCCATTTCAAGCACTGTGATAAATCTGCAGACATTTAAATCGGATTCCAAAGGGTAAAATCCAATAGGTTGCAAATACTAAGCTTGGGGGAAAAAGATATTTGCATAGAAATACAAATCTTCCTTTCTTAATGGAAGTAGTGATTCCAAGAGCTAAGAATACTGAACAACTTCAATTGTAAAATACCATTCTGGTTTCTCTATAACTCCAAAAGCACCATTTTTCTGGGTTAAAGTTTTGAAGGAATTCTACTTAATGGAAAATTCCTACAAAAACTGTTTAGCTTCATTACCGAAATTAGACTTAGACAAAATATGTTGCCTTCTGCCCTTTAAAATGTTCTCGTAGAACATCTCTGGTTTGGATGTTGAAAAGGGGCTGGATATTAAGTTCTGTGTACTTTGAATGTGCTTTATGACAGCATTTCAAAGATTTTGCCTACCCTTGCCAGCATGAGGAGTGCTGTGATCAGTATACAGACTATGAGAGCAGGGAACACCACCCCTGTGCTCCCCTCTCTGCCTGCTTCAGTGATAAGAATCAAAAGGAGAAGCTGGCTGGAAGCAGAGGCTGAGGGGGTGTGGCTGCAGTGCAAAAAGGGACATCGGTGAGTGCTAAGGACATTTTGGCAGAGAACGGAAAAGAATGAAGTATCGAGAGAGAATGCAATTAAAAACTATACAATAATACAAAGGAACCAAAATGAAGTACTGACAAACCTAATTTGAGCATGCATGAACTCATTTGACTTGATAGCTGTAGGAGCGTGATGACTACATGTGGGAGCAAAAGGAACAGAAGAGTGGAGTAGAAAGGATATAATTATTATTTATTAATCCTTAGGTTGGGTTGAAAGTCACTAAGCACTGTGAACACCCAGTGTAAGTGACAATTCCTCTATACGCATTAAAAGGCATCACAAGGAAAGATATAAGAGGGAAAGCACTTACTTCAAAGCCCCCCATCCATGTTAGTGGCAAAGGAGTACTCCGATTTGCTTTATGGGCAATAAATAACACAACCACCTAGAATATGCAGCAGGACTGACAAAACTGTGCAGTCTGCACTGGACAGCACACACAGCTAATGAAGCACATTGGATCATTGCCTCCTAAGCTCTACTTTGACAGTGTTCCTCTACACCTGAGTATTCTTGGTTGAGAAAGGAAAAGGATGAAATCATAAATCATAGCTAGAAATATAATGAATTTGGCACATCCTACATACTAATTCATGCAAGGCTTTTACAGAACTACTTAAGTACCTAAAGAAATGAGCAAGCAGCATCTGCAAATTAATATTTCTTTTGCTGCAAGACATAAATTTGATGCTTTTCAAAAGCACTGAGTCAGGAAGGGGGATGATGCATGAAGAACACAGAGAATTTAGTCTCCTACTACCTCAAATGAAAAGGTCACTCCAACTGCAGGTCCTCATTACAGATGATGGCAAAACTGTAGGTAATTTTGATGATCCTGATACTACCTCCACAGAAGGAAAAAATCCAAAGGGTACAGAACTGCACCTCAATTTCCTGCTCTTCAGTCACACTTCATCACCTTAGATGTCCTTGACATAGCATCTAAGGAGAGTCTTCAGTGATCTTGAAACATAACCATACTTCCCTGTGCACTACAGCAGATTAAGTACCATCACATTTTATCAGAGTTAACAGAAAAACTGCAGGTCCACAGACATTGTTGGAGATGTGCTTTACATTGCAATGTACTATTCAAGTGATGTTATGCCACCAAACACTGAGCAACCTGACAGATACATCCATTGGAAGTATAATTGCACTAGATAACTTGTATTGGTGTCCCTCTGCTAAACAAAACAATGGATTTTTATTCAGAGGGGTAACTCGAAAGATTAATGGTAATAATGAAGCACAAAATATTTCCTTCCTAGCGTGGTTAATCTGAAACAGAAGAAACAATCATTTCACCCAGAAGGGATAATCCTTTGGTGAAAATTCTGGGTGAAATAATGCATTGCCCTATCTCATCCCACATACATCAACAAAGAAACTATCAGTGTTGTGCTTAATGCATAAAAGAACAATGAGCACAAGAAAAGGAAACAGAACAAAACCTGATAGAAGTTGAAAATTGGTTCTTCTTGCCCTTGTGTAGAGCTGGCACTTTGACAATGCTGCTGCAGCACTGCTGTTCTCAGGTCCTTCTCAGCTGATATGATAGCTGCCTGATGGAACAGCAGCTTAACATAGGCTCCTTAATATCATCCAGAAACTGGACCAAGAGACCATTAACTTCAGAACTGGGTGGCCACAAATAATTCTTTGACAATCCATGCCTTGAATGAGCTCCACCACAAACAAGAAGATATGGATGTGTGCTTATATGATAAAAGCCATGCTTAAAAAAAAAAGCCATTTATATAATGTATAATATATAGTATACGTATTTTACATAATATAATACAATATATTATATAATAAATAAAACAATTATGTACTCTAACATATATATTTTATACATCTAAAATACATAACATTATACTATAAAATATATAATTAAAATATATAATATATATATATAATTTTTTCCCCAGTAAAACCTTTAGAATTAAACACTGGAATCCATAGGAAAAATACCTTGATATCAGCTTACTGGAATCATCCCCTCAGAGCCTTACTAATAAACCCACACTCCATCTTCAAAGAACACTCACAAGCCTTTCATTTTCAGCAAATAAGCCAATTGATCAATATTTTCAACATTAATCAAGGCCAAGAGCAATTTCATTTCTAGCTTTTCCCTAAATTGAGCTGGAATGTAAGCCAGTGCATCAGTGAGTTGCTTTGCTCATTTTAAATAGATTCAGCTGAAGCAGACAGAAGCTTCCAGTGGTAACTAATTCTGTAAACCAACAATACTTCATGTTTATCTCAAATAAACATCAGTACAACAGGAAATACTAAATTTTCTCTAGAAAAAAGCTCCATTAAATAACTATATTTCTCGATTTTGTTTTTAAAACATAAGTGGCTTTTTATTACTTGAACTGATGACTGCTGCTGTACTGATAATGTTTCATTCTGCAGGATGTTTTATGCTCACGACAGTCTCTGCCGGAAGCACTAATTAGAATCAGAAAACTGCTCTATTCTCATTGTCTTTTTGCTGTCCAGATTTATTGCAGGAAACATCTTTCCTTTAAAAGTGATTCCTTCTCCCTTGTCAACTGGAAAGCTGGGACTGTCAGATCACACTGTTCAGCTCTACCAAGAGACACTTAACTTCCTGCAGCACAAGGAGCAGTAGCTGTCTGTGCTGAGCTACAAAGGGAAAGTGGCCTCGAGTTTTGCCTACAGCCTCTCCTCCTGTGGTGTTTTGTTTGTTCAAATCACACAATACTTGTGACAGCTCCTATGCAGCTTGAAGGCAAAGCCCGAGGCTTGAGGAAGCAGCATAGCTTTGCAGAAGGTTTCAGGTCTGTCTAATTGGACAGCTTCTGTAGCAAAAAATAAATAAATAAATAAAAAAGAGTTTGGTCTATGGCCTTACCAATAACCTCGTCAGATGTGGCTGGGGCCATATGAACAGCTACAGTAGGACGCTGTCACTAGCACACTTCCTATTTTAGTGTCACGCAGCAGTCAGTGCTTTGTTGCTGCCAGGAAAGGAATGAGGAAGGAAGAGAATACCACAGTGACTAAAAACACACTTCCAGATTTCACTGGAAGAAAATGAAGCTTGACTACTGCAAGCTCTGTAGCAACTTCATAGACTTGCCCTTGGTTTTGAGAAGGCCATTGCAGCTTTATCCTTCTGCAGTAGACACTTTAAAACATGTCACACACTATGGGTTTTGCCCTTAGTTTCTTCCTTTGCTATTACAAAGTAAAACGTACGAAAGAAATAGTTTCCCTTCACAAACATCTCCAGAGCTAACAGGAGCATTCTAAATGCTAACAGCTGTCTGCTGTGCAAACACAACTTCAAGACAATTTTATAGGACCTGTTATTTACCCAGCTACAACAGCTTCTTTGTTATAGAGGACAGCACTATCATTATCTGCTTTTATCATTAACACTTTGAGTCAGTGGTTAAAGCAGAGGTGACAAATCACTGAAAAGCCTAACAGTCTATGGCTTTTAGCATGAAGGAATGTCTTGTTTAGATTTTATATCCCTTGTGTGTTTTGTATTTCCTTTAGAGGCCTTCTGTTCTCTTATATACACACGTGCATTCATAATTAAACATCTCTGACCATCATTTATTTACACACACCCAATTACCAAATCTCTGGTTTTTAGCGTTAGTGCACATTAATTAAAGCTTGGGAAGTGGTGGAACAAGAGGGAAATTCCTCACTGAGGGAATATCAGAGTAATGTCTTTGGGGTTTTATGTCCATTATGAAGCATCATCCAGCAAATAAAGAGAAAACACACATCTGCTTCATTTTGCTGGCCATCAGAAGGACAGAGTGAACTGACAGCACTCTTGAGTGAAGTCCAAAGAATGGAATCAAAAATCCTTCAGGCCAAAAGCAAGAAAGTGCTCAATGCTCCCTATAAGCTCAAGTCCCCATGTTTCACTTGCATCATATTACAGAAGCACAGGCACATACACCAAAGATCTCTCACCAAAACCAGTGCTGACTGCGCACGCGAGAGTGCTGCAGACCACAGGCCCCTGTTGTGGAAGGGGCTGAGCTATAAATGTCAGGATCAGAATAAAGAAGGTACACTCCGCATTAAACTACCCTCCATCAGAAAATGACACCGTTAATTACACACAGAGCATGTCGCTCCATTGTGTAAGTTTCACCTTATGTACAAGCATATTTTGCCCATATGATTTGGGTTTTTCCTCACCCTCGTGCTCCCATGCTCACAACAGCTCAAACACACAGGCACAGCTTGACATGAAATGTAATCCTTTGGGTTGTAAGAAGACGATCGCCTTTGGAAACAATGAGTAGCAACTGTTAAAACAAAATCTCCATTTCAAATCCATCACGAAGTAACAGAAGAAAAGAAAAAGAATGAAGCAGAAGTGACCTTACCCATAACTATAGCCACCAGGCTAGTTAGGATTCCTTCTGGGTAAAAAATAGAGAAGAACAACTGGCAAATGTCAACGTCATTATCATGAACTCTTTTTAGTAGTGAAACAGAAATTAGCTCTTAGATCTTTTTCCAACAGACCAGACCATTCGCTGTTAGAATTATCTGTGTTCCATTTCTTTTGAATAACTACCAAGTTGGGGGAACACCTTTTCCCTTTAGTATGAAAGGCACGTGTTTCAGCTTTAATGATGATACACACACAATATCTCTTTCCACAAACACTGGATGTGTAAATAGCTTGGGCATAATGTTGTGAACTATAGTAAGAAGAAATAAAAAGGGAGGGAAGCTGAGCAAAATTAACATTGAGTTCAAAGGTGACTGCTTCTGCGATACATGCAGTTTTTCATATTGTCTTTTGGTTAAAAACCTAAACATTGCAGATAGATAGAAGAAATCTTGAAACGCTTCTAATGTGAGTGCCACTGTTTAAAGCCAAGATAACGCTTTTCAACCTTGAGTTAATAGGAAATGCTACAGGAGAATCCCATTGTCCTTAACCTGGCAGACCTCAATGGGAATTTTGCCAAGTAAAACCTTGGTAAAAAGTCAGATCCTAACCTGTTGCAGATTCCTGAAGCTCCAGTGAAGTTAACAGAACTGTGTGTTTCATGCCAGCTAGGGCTTTGGCACAATGTCATTTAATCAAGACTCTAATTGACTCTTATCTTTCTAGCTGGCAGCTTAACACTAATGCATGTTTTTACAAGTCCCTTGACTAAAATACACAGCAGTTTCTCATTTTGGTTCTTTTGTCCCAGGCATAGTTTTGATCATTTGTTCTTTGACATTCTCCAGTAACGCATCTCTCAAGTGGACATCCATCTCTTCTCAAAGACCTGGGCTTTAAGTCTGCAGTCACTGTGTCCCAGATATGACAGTAGTTACTGCTTTCTGGAATAGTGATGGAGCACAGCCAATTTTCCCTATTGTCATTG
Source organism: Brotogeris chrysoptera (assembly GCA_030323915.1). Lineage (NCBI taxonomy): Eukaryota > Metazoa > Chordata > Aves > Psittaciformes > Psittacidae > Brotogeris > Brotogeris chrysoptera. The sequence continues at coordinate 9,460 of JARCZZ010025067.1, forward strand.
TAAGTTGCAATTTGTGGCCAGTGAGATTGGTCATGTATCACCATCATCTAGAGGTAATGCTCAGAAAAAAGACAACAGCCCCTGTTTAGGTGAGGGTTTATTTTTTAAGAGCCAGCCCTGATTGTGTCTCAGGTCAGGATTAGTTGTCTCAATTCTTCCTCAGCTTCATTTGTCCAACTTCCTGAACTGAAACAGAACAACGTGGATCTTAATCATGTCTAACCCCTAAGAATCTGCCTGAGTTAGGAGTACGACATTTGACCCGTACAGTTCATGTTTCATATTTCCCTAGTGTCTAGAAATACAAATATTAGTCTGAATCTTCCAAGTTTCTATGCACCTAAGATCTCAGATTGTTATTCAAGAAACATCCCTTGGAGTCAGTTCCAGGCAGCCAAGGCCATCGCAATGTCTGTGACTCCCTGTAGAGCAGCATGAACTATAAGCATCATTTGAGGATTTTACCATGTGAAGGACACAAGGATTCCAATTACTATGATTTTAAAATAAGAATATGAAGGCTAAACAGAACATCCCATAAGATATGCTAAAATGTCAAATTTCTTATATGAAAAAAATGGTAATTATAATACTTACTTGTTCTAGAGGGACGTTACAAAGATCTGTAAAGTTCTACGTGATTCTCTGACAGGCCCTATCAGTGCCAAGTACTGTTGCCTCTAACAAAAACAATCCTGCAATGTCTCTCACCAAAGTATGATTTATAGAACATGCCACAGAACAAACTAAGAGGACAGCTCTGATAGATGCAGAAAACAACAGCCCGTAAAACAAAGGGTGCTGCTGACATAGAGCTAACAGCCCGTAGAAATGGCTTCTAGAGAACCAAAAAAGCAGGACTGTATCACTTAAGAGCTGTCCTGACTTTATAAGGATGCTAATAAATCTTCCAACATGGTTCCTATTATGTACAATTACCATTTATTCAATACCATGAATGTTTGCTGGAAACAGGTGCTTTACACAACAAGATGCTTTTCACCTGGTCTTGCAGCTACAGTGATTGCGCTATCCCCCTTCTCATGACAGCATCAAACAAAGTCACAACTGAAATCCCACAGTTTGATGAAGTTTCTCTTCTTGTGGCTTGAGTTCAAGGCAGCAGTAGATCATTCAGGTTATCTCCTTCAAGTTTCTTTTAAAGTACTTGTACAAGTATATAGGACATTTTCCATTTTCTTATGAATCCAGGAATTTCAAATGCAAAGTCAGCTAAGGAATATAACGAATCATCCTAAAATATTCTGTTCCTTAAATACTACAGAAGGACGGAATGGTTTGGGCTGGAAAGGACCCTAAAGCTCATCCAGTTCCAAATCCCTGCCATGGGCAGGGACACATTCCACTAGAGCAGGCTGTTCAAAGCCCCGTCCAACCTGAACTCGGCCTTGAACACTGCCAGGGATGGGGCATTTACCACTTCTTTGGGCAACCTGTGCCAGTGCCTCACCAACCTCAGAGTAAAGTATTTTTTCCTTATATCTAACCTAAATCTCCCCTGTTTAAGTTTAAACCCAAATATGATACTCAAATTACTATTTCAAGTTACTTATGGCTGATATTCCAACAGAAAATGGAGAGTTTCACAATACATCAGATCTACTTTATAAGAGAAAGATTCACAATGGTGAGATAGCATTTATAATAACTACGAGAAATGAAAAAATCCACAGTAGGCTAAATCCTCATGAGACAGCCAGTAATAATCCAACCTTACTGTTAGGCACTTTCAACTTGCGACCCAGTGAAATTATGTTTTCATTTAAAAAAAACCAACCAAACAAATAAAAAACCCAACAAAAGCCAAACCCCACCACAAAAAAATAAGACCAAGCATGTTGCTCATGAAGTGTTTAGACCCAGTTTACTAATTTGTGCAGTAATGATGCTTAAAGTATGTTTCTCCTGAATAGCTTTCAGATGCTAAGTGCAAACCAAGAATTAGAGGACTTGAAAATAGAGAGCAGATAATTGCTACCAAAAAAAGAGATGGTATCAGCATATTGCACATACCCAATGAAATCCATATGGCCATGGCTATTTTCAGCTACCTTCGTAAATTCCATTTTGTGCTTTCTTCTGAGTTTACCCGTTCATGTTTTCAATTAAATTTCCTGCAACTGTTTGTTTCTCGGCACTCAACTGGGCCACATTAAACTCAGAAATTAAGCAAATCAGCAGTTTGGCAGCTGAGAGCATTGCTGCAGTCTAAATGAGGTAAAGAACACAAATAGCGTGGAATGGTTAAAAAGGGGTGACTGCAAGAGTACGGCTGAGGACAGAGGGCAAGAGAACAAAAGAGGGACATCAATGTCACAACTTTGTAGGTTGAAGAAAACCAGAAAGGTATCTTCCAAAACTTCCTTATGCAAAGTTTTCTAGATTTCAGGAGGAACAAAGAAGAGCCTTAGACTCAATGGGGTTACCCGAGTATGCACCTGGCTTATTAATGGGCTTTTCAGTATATTTGCAGAGTTCTTGTGCATGTCATGACTCTCTTGACATTTATTTTTATGATCAGGTCAGATTCCTGCTCTGGAAACTTCACTTACCCTAATTTACTGTTGTAGCTCCTCAAAATCTATTTACTACACAAAATAGCAAAACATCAGTTTTGTAAAAGATTGTAAGTAGAAAAACCTGGTTTATTTATGAAACACACACACAAAAAGCTGCCTTTGTCTGTTAGTTTTCTTTCCAATGGAAAAAGTTAAGCAGATAGTATTTTTAAACATTTAAAATGCATAAACCCCAGTTCTCCACACAAAAAGCCTTGTGAATAGTATATGACCGGAATGCTGGAGTTCTAAAGCACCCACGTAATCTTTTCTGCTCTCAAAGTTTCTGCGTCACAATTCCACAGAAAGGCATGGACAGGTATATATAAAAATCCATGCACACAAAAGTTGTCAAATACAAAAGGGATTAGAAATTTCTGATGTAGAAAATGTTAAGAACAGAGACAGCAGAGAAGTGCCTACAGCAAAAGATTGCAAACAAGGATGTGAGGAAGGGCTTTATATGTTTCACTTACAAGGTTGGATGTAACTTGGGTGGTCGGGAAGGTTGTGCACCCCCTCTCTGCTATATAACAGGAAGCACTTACCATACCAAGGACGCCTAGCTGAGAAACACAAGAGCGTGATACTGCCTTTTTTCCCCCCAGGAAATCTGATTCTCACTGTATGACCAACTGTAACAAACTGTAAAGAAAAGGAGTTGAGATGAGATCTTCCCAGGGCGTCTGTTCGGATGGTGCTGGATGGAAACTCCGGCTGATGCCTGATGAGAAAAGGAAATTGGAAATGTATGTCCTCTTGTAAACACAGATAAAGCAGAAGATATGCTGACATGGAAGAAGATAAAGCTCTAAAGCCCAATAATATCAAATATAAGAACAAGCTGTCCAAAGAGCAAAATTTATTAGCCAACATGAAAACTGCCAACAGGACCTGGACTCTGTCAGATAAAAGAGGACTGAGAACTGGTGTTTTTCTTGTGATCTTTTTCTGAGTTCATAGTACCCACAGCTAATGAGAGGTTCCATCTGGAATGTCTTACCTGGCAACTTTTTGAAGTCAAAAGCAGACAGACAACAGGAAAGGAGACTCATACAGATAAAGAGGACGTAAAAGTGGATTTCCTTTAAATATAAAGCAAAGTCCTATGCTCAATTTACATACCTATGAAAACACTCCTGGTATATCTGACGGGCATTTGTGATAGAGAGAAACCTGGAGACAGGAAACTCATCTCTCTTCCCTCTCTCTGTCTTTCCTGAAGAACCTTCTAGCCCTGCATGGCTTCTTGGCTTCAGAGCTACAAAGAAATCTCCAAAAACTTGACATATAACACTAGAACACCATTTCCTCTTATTTGGCCCTTGATTCCCGATTGTATATGTGTGTATATTAGACATATGTACACACATCTACAGACACATACACTGCCAGCCAGAACATTACACATGGCCTGCATAAGGAATTATTAGGACATCGGAATGCATGAAGTTTAACAATGTGAATAGCTCAGTGCTCTAAGACTCAAAGCCTGCAGGGACAATTTGTAGTAAATGGTCACATGCCAGTCAGACTGCTATGCAACAAGCGACTTGTGTCTTTCCTGATATCCCCTATTGCCCTGCCAACATCCTGTACCAACTCCTGCAGTAAACTGGCAGCTCCGCTCAAGCGAATGAGGTTGAGATAATTGATATCTGCTGGGAATCTGCCTCTTCCCAGCTATATATTTCTTTGGGCAGCTGCTCACAACTAAAATCTACTCTTTGAGAACTGAGATAGCACTGTTTCACATGTGGATATAGCCACTTACGTTTGTCTATCTGTCCGCCTAAAACGCAGGGGTACTTGGAGTGCTGCTGAGCTTTTTTCAATCCAAAGAAATAACACTCATAGTGGTTAGGTACCTAGACCTCCCATTAAAATCACAGCGGTCCTAGTTTGAGAGGCAACAGCTTGCATTATGACACAGGAAAAAATAAAGTTAAAAATATATGTATAAAAAAAATAATCACATCTTCACTACTGGGACTGAAGGACTACTGCTGCTCAGAGTAACTCCTTGAGGTGCCAATATGAACATGGACTTGCTTAAGGCAGAGACTGATAGGCAGGCCTGACAAATGCAATTAGCCAGTAACGGCGTCTGTATCTATATTCACACAGCAGCTTCATGGCGAAGCTGAATGTAAAAATGCAGATGTTGTGATAAGAAGTCCAACACGCTGCTCACCTTGCCAGCAGGCACTTTCCTGGAATCAGACTGTCCTCCAATCAAATCCTGAGGTAACCAGTACCAAAATCTCGGCACTCATATAGGAAGACATTCATAGACGCCCCTATTCATGTCAGGAGGTTCATGGATGAAATGGAGAAGTTTCTATCTCTTGGCCACTGAACACGATGTATTTTAAGAACATGTAAACCAAGAAATACTTTGAGAGAGATGAATAGATGCAATGGACAACTTATCCTAACAGCACTTAATGCAATTCAGAATGTGCGAGTGAAGCTGAAAATGCTTCATAATCAATGACAATGATAAAGACAAAAATTCCCATGCCACTTCACCAAGTACAGGTACCATATTACCTGAATTATCTTGTTTAATTGAGGTAACTTCTAAAGAGAAATCCTCAATTACATTACTTTTGTAGCATATAGAGTACACTGCTATACATGTACTCCACGTACATTTTATAGCAACATACGCGGATGTGTAACACCTGGAAGGAGAACTCAGGAGAAATAGAAGCCTTAACCGCAAAATATGGTAAAAGTATGGCTAATAAACAGATGTAAAAATACGTGCCATAGTTCGTAGAAAGTTCTGCACGCAGGATTCAGCAAGGCCAGTCCTGCCTTTGAGAAACACCTTTAGAAAAAGTTCATTGACAAAATATCGATGAACATGAAAATATTTTAGATATGGTAATAGTTGCAAATACAGCTCTCAACAGCACTGGAGAACCCAGACCATCAGCTCAAAGTGCCAAGGACAACCACTTTACTTCAAGAAACAGAGATGTTGCCATAAAGACAGACCCACTGCAGTTGAGTAGATCTGCTGTTAAGAAGTGAAACCTGGTTGGTTTCCAAGCACCTGGTTGACAGCTTTGTGACTGAAATGAGTGAGATAACAGTATTTACTAATGTGCCCTCACCACTGATTTGATTGTTTATTCTTCTTGCTGTTTATTACCATGATTACCTCTAAAGGGAAGGAAAAGAATTTTTTTTATGTAAGCATTTTACATGGGTTATGCCAAGTTTAACAGTTGCCAGTTATAAAGAAGCAGAGTATTAATAGCAGGCTTTAACAGCAGCCACACAGCTAATAGAGGCTGCCCCTGGCAAGCTGTTGAAGTTTCTCATAGAGCAGGTCTTAGCTAAACTGGATTGCACAAAATCATACCTTCACTGCACAACAGCCTGGGTTTGGGGTTCTTTTTCTCTTCTATTTAAGATTTTGTTTTATTTAAATGCAGCATTTCAAGTCCCTCTCATCAATTTTTACAAAGATCTTGGAAGGAAAAAAAATCCATCTGAAAATTAAATAAAAGATACTCTGTTTCTATGGTTATTTTAAATCAGTTTTATGCAGGCTTTGACAGGGGTCTATTAAATCAAAAGCCAAAGATCAAAGTGGCAGTTGCAGTAGAATTGAATGAAAGCTAAAGTAACTGCAGTCAAAGAAAGGGTCAAAGCCTCTGTATTGCTTTAAGAGCAGCTTTCTTTTATTTGTAACAATGATTTTGAAGCTGGTAAATATTCTGAGTCAAGAAAGATGCAAATGAAAGATGCCAGACTGGGGCCCAGTCGAACAGCAGCTTTCCCTGGTCTCAGTGCCTCTGGACCTAGTCCAGCTTCACAATCCTGCAACCTCTCCAGAGATTTTGCTCTAAAAGCTGTACGTTCTATGTAACACCACAAGGGATTTCAGTGAGAGGCTGATATTCAGCTCTGATGAGGAGGCTTCATCCTCCTCCATTTCAGATATCATTATTTGGTACATTAGGAGAACATGAGTGAAAACACAGCAACAGCCACACAGTCCCAGGTACAGTCCACTTAGCGAAAAAAGATGCTGTAAGAGACGATCCAGGAAAGAATGTAAAACCAGGACAATGTATCCTCATGGATTACAGCCTTGAACAACAGCAGCTTTTTTGAGATAAAATTCAGATGCATACAATGGTGTTAAAAAAAGCCATTGATCCATCATGACTTTGTGAAAGATGCTTTCTCTGCTTTTCTGAGACTACGGTGTGATAACCCAGAGGAAAATCCTCCAGGCTTTTCTTGAAAAACATTGATATTTTTCCATATATATGTATTTCTATTTAGTTTTGTTCTTTTTCGTGACATTCCTGAACTTAAACACCTCATATCCTCTTGCATTGTGAAAATTTAAGACTTTGATATCCTCAGTTGTGAATGTCTCCATTTCGTACAAGTCCTTAATACTTATTTAAAGATACCTAAAGCTGTATTAAACAACATCACAACACAGCAAAGCCCACAGCACTGCAAGAGCACAATTTTTAGGAGGAAAAAAAAAGGTCAAAATAAGCAAAGAAATTCCAACACTTACAACTCTGGCATAGTGATGTTAGAACTGACAGTGCTACAATGGTCACTGTCAGCATCTAAAAGCACCCGATCATCTCCTGATGAGCCTCAGAGCAAACCTTTGTTGAGATTAGTGAGCAAAGCCTGTCATGCTCACAAAGTCTGTCACTATTTGGTTTGCTTTGAACATCTGGTTTATTTTTCCAATTCCATAAAATACATGGTAAGAATAACATGGACTTCATGTTGTACCTGTGACCATCTATGAAAGACTTTCTTCAAAGGAAACGTTTCACAGTGAACCATTTCACTGGTCAAATGGAGGTGTTGATCACCTTCGTATTTTCTTCCAAGCTTCAGCCACTTCACCTTGAGACCAAGTAACCTGGTTACCTGACCCACACCTTTAATTCCTGATTGAGATCCAAATGTCAATGGCTTTGCAGGGATCTGATTCTAGTGGCCAAAATTACACATTAAAAGTAATTCAAACTACCAGATAAGTCGCACCTTTCAGTTTTCTGAGTACCCTTCCACCCTGGAAAAGTAGAAGGCTGGTGAGACTATTGGTAGCAAAGCTACTTATAAGAAAAAGCAATATTGCTATCAAACCCCACCACCACAAGCCAAAACGCGTAACCAAATGAAAAACACCACCAAAAAAAAACCCCAAACCAAACCAACAAAAAGCCTGGACCAAACTACAACGTTTTTAGATGAAAATGTCTTGACATCGCCACTTGAACAAACAGATTCTTCGGTGATGTTGGCCACTAGATCCCACTTCAGAAACTTGTTTGCAAAATCTCTGTAAAAATCAGCTTCACAAGACCTAAGGAAGTCATCTGAGTAACAGAAAACTTCACCATAAAGAACACCACAACAGTGGGAGGAACTATCTTACCAGGATCCCCTCCATAGCAATACAGAGGAGCTTCAACCACATATTCAGCTGAGTTTTGTAAAACATCCTGTGAAGTCACTCAATACCTTTGAGAATTCAATTACAGCAAACCTGCAGTGTCTCTTAAGGGGCAGCCCTGAAGTCAGGGTAACAGCCAGACTCCATGCACCCCTGGAGCAGATACAGCATGTCTTCCAAGGCAAAGGAAGATCCACAGTGTATGAGCTGCCTGGCAGGCAGCCACAAGGCAGCCACACTGATGGGAAATGAGTGGTATTCAGTGAACTATAGATTTATAGCCACTATCAAAAGCTGTTTTTTCTCTGCAGGACAGGTACAGCTTCAAGCAGAGGAGGTCTCAGCATGTGGCTTCTCCAGGCCCATGTTTGCGCCAGAAACAAGAGAAAGAAAAGGAGCTTAGATGAACCATAAGGCAGATCTGTAGTTAATGCTTTAGCACACTGCCTTTCAGGACAGAATAGCAAAGATACTTTCAAAACAGCTTCTTAGCAACAGCTTCTCTCTTTCATAGAATAGTAGAATCATAGAATAGTTAGGATTGGAAGGGACTTTAAGATCATCTAGGTCTCCACAGAACAAAGCAAGTGCATAAAACTAAACAAGAAGAAAAATACAAAAGCAAGAGAGGAAAAAATACCATATCAAGATAAAAGGTGTTACTGAGACGACTACAAGGGAGCAGAGATAGTAAAGAAGCATAAGTGTCACAACCAGGAACATAATGGAATAATTCCAGGCATTCTTCTCGTCCAAGCCAAGGACTCCAGTTGTAGTATTTATACAATATCCCACCAGCATCACTTAAGATGTTATAAAATGCCTTCCCCTTAAAAAAAAAAGTGAGAAAATGAGATATTGTGGGTGTGCAAGAAAACATCTTTCAAAATTTTCTGTTTTAAAGAGTAAGTAAAAGATAGTAGCAGCTGTACACAGGAATCACCATGCTCATCAGCTCCCCTCATTTCCTCCAGGATGACCCAGAGGAGATCAACAGTAGCCAATGAAGTGTTATCAGATGGAAGGCTCTGCAAACCCACAAATGGTTAACATCCCAGAGCTTTCAACTTTTGGCCACTATACATCTATGCATAAAGATGGTCACATACTCACCGCCACTTTCTATGGGGCACAACAACACATGGTAGACAGATGGTACTTTCCAGGCCTCTAAGTTACGGCATGTGAAGGGTCTAAATAACTGTATGGGTCCACTCCACCACAGCCGGTTCAATTACACACAGGCTATAATGAAGACCTATTGCTCCTGAAGCAACTTCACCATTTTCATTATTATACTTCACTAGGACTTTGTCCTTGACTGATCAAAGCCTTTTGTTGTTTAAACACATCTGCGCTTTCCCTTTAAAGAGTTATTTGGGAAGGCGTGTAACAACTGCTGCTAACACTTGCTGTTAAAGCTGGTAAAGAGTTTTAGGCAGAGCCTGTGTAGCAAACTGCTCTAATGTAAGACAGGTCTGCAGCATTTCCTATATGAAGACAGCAGAACTAGGACACTGCATGCTGCAGACAGGGTTTTTCTAGTTCTTCTCCTCCCAGGGTGAAAGAGTGATGTACAAACCTCTCAGCTGGGCTTGAGGCATTTATGCTGCTATTCATTCTTTCAACTCTGACTGTGCTGTCACGTCTAATTGGTCAAATGGGAGACTAGAGACCAGAGGGAAAGGCATAAAGATGCCAGCCTGGAAGACAAGAGAAGTAAAAGTGATGTTCCAAGCCCTCCACAATCCCTTTTACCTCTGCCTAAAAAAGTTAAGTATGTTCAGTGTTCCAGACATACAAGACATCAAAACCAATATTTTTTGTATACTCATCAAGTGTAGCAATTACTTAAGCTATGCATTAAGGAACTTCAGAGCTGCTTAAATGACATATTTGTAAGGATTGAAATAATTTTATCGTATTCACAGTGAGGATGCTCTAAGGAGTTCCAGACCAGCTTAACAGCAAGTGATCACAGAACAACAGCAGCTAAGATTCAGATTTAACAAAGAAAAATAAAGAGCCATAAACATAGCAAATAATTTCTCAGCTTATTCATAAACCCTGTTGGTTCTAAAAGAATGCAGCTTTGTGGAAATGGCACTGTTAGGAACCTGGCCATCAGGACACTGCTGCAGACTGCTGCAGTACCTGATACATGTAGAGAAATACTAAGGTAATTTAATAACAGACAGGCAAGTAATATGAAATGCCCCCGGGCCACCACAGGGGCTGAAGGCTTCTCTCCACCTTGATCATTTAGTTCTAGTCTCTACTGCACAAAAGAGACTGAAGAAGTGAAAGGTTTCAAGCACAGATGAAAGAAATACCTGTCAAGAAAGAAGAGAGGAGGAAAGGAAGATGAAGAGACTATGAAGCCCTTATGTACCTATGTTACTTATAAAGTCCAGAAATAGGTAAATGAGAAACAAACCAATACTGCCTCAAAATTTCAGCTTTACATGATACACATCAAGTCTCAACTTTCTGTTAGTGATCTTTCAGAGACTTTGCTACGCATTGCATAAGCTTAAAAATGTTTTTGACGTGGCAGACCTGTACACCTACATTAGTAACCAAAAGCTATGGTTTAAGCCAAACAAAAGTGAAAAGCTTTTTGCCTTCCATGAATCATTCTCTGACTGAACTTCAGTTAGTTTTCAAACAAAAACTTGATTGCATTCAATCTTAGATAACACATACGGAATATCTGTGGCCATTTTCTTCCAGTTGAAGTACAGCTGCATTTTTATTCCCCTATTAACAAAATATATATGTTGTCATCCCACTGCTTCAGATCTCCTCTTCTGATGATGCAAGAGAGGTAGATTGGTACAGCTGTGCTCTTGTTTCTCCAATTTCATGTTAGATCTGACAGGAGGAGTAACTCTACACTTGTCATCCTTTTACAGACACTTATTCCTTTTATCTCAAGGCCCAGATGCTTTTGTTACATTAGGCTTCTCCTACAGCTTTGATCTCTCTTTACAAAAGGCAGAAAGCTACACTGTACAGGAATGTGGAAAAATCCTGGACAAGAGCCTCTAAACTACTGCATCTTCCTTACTGTATTTTTTATATCTCCTATTCTTTTGGTACTCTGTCGTAGGGTTCTTCATAAAATACCTGGACAAAAAGTAAACATTGCCAAATGACTTCTCACACTGGAAAGTCCTTTTGCCTCACATAAGCACTAATAGGGTCTTTTTACATATTCCTGCTTGTCTTCCCTTCCATCCATTACATCTCTACATCAATGGTTCTTGGACTCAGCTTCTGCAATCTTATCTTGCTGTTTTCTTAATTAAAAACCATGTCTTCACAGAGCCTAATATTTCATCTGTTCATTGCAAGTCTCCTTAATTCACTGAGTTGATTAAACATTTTATATATATATATTAAATATTCATAAGAATCAGTTGTGTGCATGCATCCATGTATCCCCACCCCGATTCTAGCCTGGAAAAATACAGTCAGCATGGTTGATTATCGCAATCATAAAGGCATATTCCTCTCTCCCTTTCCCTACATCAGAATAATTATTACTTTTCACTGGGTCACATCAAAATATTTGTTCCCTTTTACACTCATTTCAAATGGTCTCATTTGTTGCAATTCTGTTTTCCACATCCACCAGAAGCATGCTTGAGGCATCGTTCTTCAAAGAGCCATGCTGCTAGGTACCCAAGTAAGGTATCTAAGTACTGGTCATTGTAATGCAGATGTGTATTACTGCTGAAAGCTGATACTTGCTATCACTTAAAATCTGCTGTCCTAAGAGGCATCCTAAGTCACCCAAATAGCATGTGCACATGCTGGCTTTGGCTTCAAGTAGAGTTTCAATTGATTAAAACCCCCTATTGTTTCCTGTTCACATAATATGAAGAAAGATGGGAGTATTGAGGAAAGAGACAGCACCAAAGGTTATTCAGACTTAGCAACCCCCTCAGGTTACCACCTAATTCCAGCCCTGTTATAGTGCAGAAAATTTCAGCAAAATCAGTGGAGCTGAATTTAACCGGGGCACATTGCTGAAAGGTGCAATCTGAGGAGCTTCCCTGAGAAAGGACCTGCATGGGTCAACCTGTTCTCTGACATAACTGAGTGCACCATCAGATCACAAGCATGAAATACAGCTCAAGTGGAAGTCAAAGGGAGTTTTGTCTTCAATGAAAGAATATCTCCTCCTCAAACCTTCAGCAGTAAACGAGGAGACGTCTGACCAACCGCTCGGTTGCTATAGCTCTTATCATCAACTACATAATGAAAGAGTGAGCAGATTTGTGCTATTATGCTCCATTTTAGAGGCCTACAATTGCAGATTTTATTTTGTAACCAAACACAAATTAAATCACAAGCCACATAAGCTCCCTCTAAGGAAGCAGCTTCATTTCCTAGGCAGAAGAAATAGCCATCAGCAGAGAAGAGCAGTATTCCTGCAGGGAACCTGCAGGAGACACCATTTGTGCCTGAAATATTCCCTTCATCCCAGGACTGACTCCTGCAGTCCAGTCAAGTACCTTTGAATTCAACATTAGTAACAGAAGATGTGGTTCTATCTTCCTCCCACATAAACTTACAGGAAGAAAAAGGAGCTGTGAAAAAGTCTGAATTGAGACAGAAAACTTCAGGTCATTACATCCAAGTTTCCATCTCAGTGTTTTTTCTAATGAGAGGATTTATTTCCATCAGAATCTTCATTAAAATTATATTCTTACAATTTTTTACCTTTTTTTTTTCTTTGTTAAAAAAAATAATTACAGCAATTTAGCAAGCTGGATAGAAAGGAAGTTTCTTTGTATTGGAATGTCATTCCTTACGACTTTGAATCCCCAGTTCAGGAGGTCAAGTTGCCCTTTACAGCTAGTAAAAGCCTCAACCGTCCACTTCACAGGATCTGTAGCTGTATGCTACCCTGGCTGCTGCAGTCTGAGATACACACTAGTTGGGACCACCGTGTAACAGAGAACTTGACATTAATGGTGAAATTCCTCAAAGTCTCCCATGAGGTTCAAGCGACTGCTACTGAATATTGATGTCATGTTTAAATAACTGTATTAGGGTTTTTGATGATCTCCAGACTTTGAGGTATTTCCATACTGTAGCTATAGCTGGACCGCAAACGTAACTGATATTTCTCTTCTCTGCCTCCTTGTTTCCTTTCTCCTCATCGCCCTCCTGTAATTCCTTCCCAGCTTCTCTCCCACCAGCTCCCTCTGGTATGGGAGCTGACAGAGTCAAGCTTTAAAAGCTGAATTTGTCTTTATTTCCATCAAGAGCAATCACTGCTGCAAGTCTCAATACCCATAGAGGCTTTTAACTGTAACTTTTTATTAGAAGTGCTAAATTGGGAGTAATAAAAATTCCAAACTTAATTGTTTAATAAAAAGAGGAAGTTAAAAGCCAGCAGGGCTGTGAAGGAGGAGTACTGAGACTGGAAGTGCCAAATATTTGCGTTTTAGATGGCTATGCTTCCTTCTGTATGATTATAAGGAAACGCTCTCCAGTGAGATGCTCTGGGCATAGACAGGTCTCTGCTCATCAGCTGAAGAATATCCCTGCGTATTTAACTGTACCCATACGAACACTGTGGCTACATAGGGTGCCTTTTGCAAAGCAATTGAGAGAAAATTGTAGTTTAAGTCCTAGCTGAGAGTTTTTAATGTGATCTGCAGTCAGACCCAAGCCCAGGATCTTTGAAAGGATTTATCTATAAGTAGAGCTTTCTAGGCTTTGGAAAACTGTCTCTTTATATTACATAGGTTTAAAATCTGACTCTTACTTCTAGTAAGAAATTTGTTTTTCAGGAGTAAGGTAGGCTTCCAAATTGGATCTCAAAAAGCAAGGAGTAAGCAGGACAATTCAGTGAATTTGCAACTGGAAGCCTGCACTGAAGTAGCCATAAGTAATCTGTATTTCTACCAGTGTCACGTAAAAAGGCCACACTTTCAGCTCCAAGTATTGCCAGGGTAGAGCTGGCTTCATCAAACAAGAGGGACAGCCTCAACTCCTCACATTACTTGAGGATGTTTATAGTACATGTATGTGAGGAGGCCCCCACAGAAACAGGCCTTGTGCCAAGGTGCAGTTTCTGACTCCCTTTCACCCTCTCATTTTCCCCCACATTCTTCAAGAATAATGGATAATTACCAAAGTGAAGTCACCCCATTTGGCTTCACTGAGGCATTTCCTCTTCCCTTCCCTCATCAGCTTTCCCTTCAAGGAAAAAGGCCAAAAAGAAGACATGACAATAACAAGTGATGCAGCACAGATGCATCTCAACACCTTGTGGAAAGGCTGAGAACTGGAAAGAGTGACTACAGTAGGAGAGTTTATAAGCAGAATTGTACATTCACAAACTGGTTTTGTATTTGGCTCAAAACTGATGAATATTTTAAGCTTAATAAAAAAGATAAGAGTTTCAAATACCAAAAATCCCAATGGCTCTGAAATGAACCCTTTATTTCAAAATAAAATAAAATCATTTAAAAAGGGCCAGGCATCAGCTCTTCGGTCCTTAAAAGCCCTAATATTGCATGGCTTAAACAACAATGAAACTATGCTTAGAGAAGATGATGGTCAGAAGTCATATATGAGCACAGCTACATATGCTAACTAAAGAAAAATTAGGAAAGGCTTAGGGAAAACATTATTTAAGTAACACAATTTTTATTTAAAAATAAACTGGCAACTGCAACACTGAACTAAATAAGAGCAATCATTTTCTTATTCTGGGGAATAAAAGGAAGGACAGACTTTGGCTACATTGTGACAGTTGTCTTCTGCAATAAGAGAGAGCGCCCTCAGTACGCAATCTCTGCTTAAAAAAGCTATGTTTTAAAAGTTGTTTTTGTTTGAATTATTTCCATCTGCTAAAGCAAGGCTTTCTAAACTTCAGACAGTTCCTCTTCCACATACTGCAACCTATAACTAGAGTTTTTAGCCTTCTGAAGCTCCAGATGAAGCAGTCTTAAATTGCTATACAAAGAATTTTGCAGGTTTATTTACTGACTCCACTGGAAAGGACTTATTACTGGGGAGTACATGAAAGTTAACAGGCAGAAATTATTCAGAGCTCTCTGGATTGCAGCATGCAGAGCTATCACCATATCAAAACAACTCTCACTGCTGGGTGCCACCAGAAACTTGTAAGGAACTGTCAGGGGAGAAGGAAACTTCGAGGAAGACTAAACCAAGTGAACAAGCCTTGTATCAGTCCCTGAGGGTCATCGGGATCTGAGAGGCAGAGTGGAGAAAAAGACGTAAGCTCAGGCAGCTCTGCTGCTACTCCTAGCAAATTCCCTTTTAGGGAACGAGCAACTCTGATGTGGTTACTGCCCCCAGTCACACTTTCTGGTTTAATTGTCAAAATCCTCCAAGACTCTCTTCCAAACACTCTTTTCCAAAGATGTATATGTAGATGTGTATGTATATTTCTATCACTTGATTCTTCCACGCAAGAACATTCCCGTCCAACCCTACTCTGAAAGCATTTGGTTCACCCATTTTAGTATTTGTCATTTGAGAAGTTTCTATTCCTTCCTCTACTAGCAACTGCTGGCCAGGAACCTATGTTAAGTCCCAGCCTTTCTTAATTCCCTCTTAAATAACATCTCATTGAGCAATGAAGGCAGACTATACTGCAAAACATGCCATATGCATTAGCAATCCTCATAAAAACAGCAGAGTACCAACTCCTACAATGACAGGGGGAGCCCAGATAGTGTACTATTGGAAATTTGGGGCTTATATTAATTAAAAGCAGCAAATGGAGTCAATAACGCTTCCTCTATGTGTCCATTCCGTTGCTTTCAAGTCGACCTAAATTAACATTACCCTGTTCATTTTGATTGTTATGTAGCCTGATTTTTCAAAATACTACACTTACCATTAGAACGATTTCAGACAAATTCTCTTTATAAAGGCAATCACAGATATTTTATATGTTTTCAAGAACATCTGGGATCTCTTTTTATGAGTTTCGCTGTTCTTTGCTTGGTACTGGGCAATCTTTGATATGTGCTTTGGATTAGAGGATGGAGTTTGCTGATAGCACAAAGAGTATCAGTTCCATTTCGGTAGCAGGTTAATAAAAACGGTTACAGAGGTTATATAAAGTAATGGATTTTCAATAGAAAAATACTACTTTGTTCTAACAGATACTTTCTAAATAAATTTTCATGAAATTTTTTTTGGAAAAGGCTTCTGAGGTTCAGGATTAAATTCAAACGCAGCATAAGAAACTGTGTTGTGGTCCCTGAATTACCAACTCACACAACACAAGCCAAAAAGGTCCTAAAGAAAAGGTAGTCCATAGTTTCTGGGTGAAGACTCTCACCATGATGCCAGACTCGGAAGCTTTGGCCGTTGCTCTCAGGCAGACAACATTAGACTACAAGCGCTTGATGCTTTAAACAAGAACAACAACATTGTTGGTTTGGAGCTTCTCCACACCCCAGAATATGAAACATTTTCAAGTTTCCAATCCACTTCAAACAGAAATTTTTAAGGTCTAGTCACAACCTACCCAAAATAACAGTGATTCTCTACCTCTGATCTCTTCTGTTATTTACAGCTCAGGCATTTTATTTATACACAACTACAACTCTCCCCACTCCTTCCCCCAAAAGGAGTTCCTAGTATTTAAAACATGCACTAAAGGGCTGGTGATAGGATGTTAAATCTATTTTCATCCTTGTAAATACTGCTTTGCTCAGGGGAGTTGAAGCATTTTGGAATCCAGTTTTATTTGGCATTCCTATTTTGGAACAAGAATAGCCAAATGCCAGGCATAGCAGCTAAGCAAAGCAGGAGCTCCCTCTCAATGCACACCACTAATGTCATGCTGAGGAGAATTAGCTCTGCACATAATCCGTCAAATATAGTCAACTACCGTTACTCTCGTCTCATGAATATTAGTGTGCTAGTAAATGAGAAGCAGCACAGCGTGTTTTGGGAAAAAGATACACCTCTCACTCCCCTCATAAGACCTCAGAATGATTCACACAGCTAGGGGGTTTCAGAACAATAACTCAGTAATAAAGAGGGGTATCTTTTATGGAAATTGTATATCATTCCCTTGTACTAACAGCAAGCAAACTGCTATTTCTTAACACTTCTTCCTTTCTGTGCCTATTGACACCTACTAAAGAGCAGGGGAACTTTGAGATAGCTCCCCAAATTTCTTCTTATCTAGATGAAGAAAGATGGTCAACCATCTTCATCTCCTGCAGATTTCTACCCATGGAGAATATTATCATACATGGAACTCAAAACACACTACTGGCTCACTCTTCCCCTCAGAGTTTTCCAAACCAGTTTTACCATCTGCTCCTACATACTTTTTGGAACATTCCCATTTGTGCTAAATACTGCCAGGCACAAGGCTGCATTTTAAATGAAACAGGGCATGCAAATGCATGCACATATATTTTTAGTAGTCTGCTTTTGTTTTTCTGTAAATAACAAAGCAAAACTAAATTTGGGAAGAAAATCCAGATGCTGTTAACTAGAAACATGGAATGTGATAACAGAAAAAGCTAGGAATGCTTGGGGAATCATAAAAGAATACCTAATGTTCTTGAGAAACTGAAGCAAAGGTCTGAAATAAAGAGGTGCGACTCAGGATAAATGCAGAGTATTAGTTAGGAATAATCAACTACAAAAAAATCCAGCCAAACTCCAACAAACCAACCAAACAGAAACTACAAGAGAGGGGACCAATACCATAAGCACCGATTTTCCAGATAACGATACCAGAGTTATGATGGATCACAAACTGAAATCAGCATTATTACACCATTGCTCAAACATCGTACTTGGTAAGTATCACAGGTAAGGTACATGAAGCACTCCCTCTATCCAGTCTGATTGTATTTCAGTTGGAACAGGTCATCTGAACACTGTATTTGAAGAAAGAGTCAAACCACCCACAGAATGTCTACAGGAAAACAGAAAGAACTACGAGAGACCCAGCAAGATGTCACATAATCATAGGTCTATTGAAACACCTAAGCAGATGACTGGAAGTATTAGGATAGAATACTCTTTGAAGCACTCTTCAATTATTCAGATTCAAAATCTCTATGTACAAGACAGAAAGGCAAGAGAAGGAGTTAATAAATTGCTTATCCATTGATGGCAGAAGAAGGAATAACAAACAGATTCAGCCTACATACTAGGAAATCTCGTGCAGTAAGGACAGTGCTGAACTTTAGCACTGAAGGACTTTGAGGAACATATTGCATGAACATTATCAGGAAAGGCTTGGTAGAAGGTACCTTGCATTGTGGAAGGGTATAGACTAGATGGTGGTTTGGGTTTTTTCAAGCCAAATCTTCATAATTCACTACAATGATTTCAAAAGCTGTGTATTTGTCTGCAAATTTCAACATTTACTCCCACACATGCCAGTCAGCTTAAATCTTCTCTCAAAGTCCTGTGCTGTGGTCACTCATTTTGCAGCTAAATAGAAAGTTGTCTGCACACTGTAAATATTCGCCCTTCTCCCAGACTGAGCCAAGCATCCTCACAGGAATCCCAGCCTCTGTAGCATAAGGAGTAAGAAGTTGTGCCTGGAAAACCAATCAGACTGAAATCTTCCACTGAGACTGGATGCTTTAGTTATTTCCTTGGAGTGTTACCACAGTAATAATTCACAGCTATGTTCACTGGAGCTGTGTAAAGCTTCTTGGCTGCTTTCAGGGTTTCATTACATAACTGCAGCCTCACAAAATTAATCAAATGTTTCAGGAGACCGAAGTGGTTTAGCATTAAGATTTTCTAATTATATCTGAAGGAAAAAGAAACAGATTATTTTAGGTAGGAATTCAAACAAAATGAAACTTGACGTGTAACCACTTCAACTGTTGGCACCTCTGTGTTTTATCAAAGAAACATGTTAGAAATAGGCTTGAACTGGAAACTGGTTTTCCAAAATATCCAGTTTGGGAGGAGCTGGCACTTTGAACCTGGATCTTCGTTATACAAATGAAGCCTCCCTGTACCATTTGTCAAGCTACAGGTGAAACATTGCAGAACTCTGCCCATTTCCGCACTCAGAACAGTATTTACTAAGAAATTGTTTAAAATGTTAATCTTCCAAATTCCTCTCTCCTGTCTCTCTGGCCTCTATTTCCTCCACATTAGCTGTTTTCCTCTAAATTCCTGTACAGCTTCCACCAGAGCAAAGCAGATCTCACTCCTTACATTTTCATTTGTGTTTTCCGCAGTCAACGCAGACACTCACTAACACATTGTGCATCCAAAACACTAACTTGGCTATTCATGTATTGCCTGAACTGGAGGAACTTCATCTCTCTGTTCACCTTCCTAGTGTAATCTCTGAAAGAGCTGCCTCTGAATACAGAATCTCCTGAGTTCTCCAGATTTCACTGCAATACAAATAACTCCTAACAGTCCAAATCCACCAATCATGCACTCTTGCAGAAGGAAGTTTGAATCATAAATCCTCTCCATTTCTGCTCAGAAAGTTTGTTTGGTTTTACTCTATTCCATACATCACACACTGCATGCTGAATGTAATGGGCATTTTCCAAGTGAACATCTTATGTAGGCCACAGAGCTCTTAGAGCACACGATAAAATTAAACTAATTAATTGGACACATCAAATGAGACTGCAAACTGATGTCACTGTGTTATGACTATAGGATATAGATTCAGGAGATACTTCACGGTAATGTAGGATCTATGCTTTACAGGCTGAAGCGTGAGAGGAGCGAAGTAAGTTGTGCTTCTTTGTGGCCAACTATAAGATTTGAAAAAGTCTACCTGCACTTTTCTATCCATGGAGCTCTCTCACAGTAGTTCCAAGTGACCGCCTTAACTTCAGCCAAGTTCAGTTTTAAGTATAAAAACACTCTTGGCCAAAGTGCAAAATAAGGATATGGCTTCCCCACATCAAACCGGCTCTCAAGGATTCACTCAGTGATTCTGTAAAGCAGCTGGGAAGTCCTGGAAAAACCCCGCTGTAGGAAGGCAGCAAGTTACTTCCCTAGGAGGAGATGCTATGAGCTATACAGGCATGGAACCATGGTACCATATGTATATACGTTACTGTACGTGTACTCTGCCTATTTTTCAGAGTGGAGGCTACAGTTGGCGTTCTGGAAACAAAAATAAAATCAATGTTTTTTTCCATGGGATATTTGATTGTCTTTTAGAACACAATTTCAATGAAACTTGTTTAAATTGAATTTTGTTATTTGCATTAAAGAAGCCGAAGCTGTGCTAGTCCTCACAGTCATAACAGTATTTCAAAATACTAATATCTGTATATTTTCCAATAATTCGTTGTGTATGGGACTATGTTTGACTGGTGTTAATTTAGTTAATTTTAAAAAAAGAAATCTTAATGATTACATTAATCTTAGAATCCAATAGGAAAAAGTGTTCAGAGTAAGCAGAAGGAAACTCAAGCCATCTTGAAAAGGATTTATAACCAGCGGAACTAGCATATGTTCTGGGAAATTGGATTAACTGTTTCTCTCTTAAATAAAGACATCAAATCTACCTCTTGGCATTTCTACTGCAATCATCTCATATAATAACTAAATCAGATTAAACAGAGTTAGGCAGAAATTCTAATGATACAGTGCACATTAAGTACTTCACTTACTTTGTATATGCATAATAAATTAAACCTGCTTAAATAACAGCTTTTACCAGACTCTAGTTCTGTACAAACCATCATTAAAATATCAGAGTAACACACGTTAACTAATCCTTTGGAGGAAAAGAAACCAATCAGGAACTGAGACTACACAGATCCTCATAATAAATGATGCATATTCCTCATTCTGTCATGATTATATTTCACATTCTGTTGTCATTTCACTTTGAAATTGAGTGACAGACATACACTGCGTTATCCCTGATAGTACACTTAGATTCAGTTGCACCGAGTCGACCAGAGATGGAACTATTTTAGGAAATAACCCTTTGCTGATTAGGAAAAAAAACCCCAAACGAACAAAACCAAGTGCGGATTCTTCCCCATTCTCTGGCCAAAGCTTACCTTGCACCCCACACCAGAGTGCAGAAGGAGCTATTGCTGCCTGTGCAAGGCAGGCTACCTGTCCTGCAGCTTTACATGCCTGGTAGAACACCCCTGAAATTGAATTGTCTTTCAACCTACACATGCCCACAGCCTTACTTGCTCTGTAGGAAAGGTGCCCAAGAGGCCTTAGCAATCAAGAAAGGAAAAGGTTCAAAAGATACCTTAAAAATATGTGATAGTCCTTCTCCACTCTTAGGGACAGGTTTTAAGCACACGCTTGATCGAAGCCTCCTCTAGTTATCCCTCTCCCACAAAGACAACTCCTATATGCCTTCTGGCCAATCCCACCTCAAACACCTGAATTAAATACCAATTACCATCTCTAATTGCAATGCAAAGAATTGCTAACAGAAGCAAAGATTAGTTAAGTAGTTAGAAAGAATGAGGAATTGGAAGGGTTTTTTTTCCCCCTATTATTTTGTAAGTAGAGAATGAAACTACACTCTCAGTCAGTGCTGACGAAAAGCAAAGATATAGCAGATTTTTATGTTCCTCACGAAATGCATCAAGAATCTCAATACTCATTCTATCAGCTATTCTTAGTGCATTCTCTCTACCTTAATGATGACACAGATAAATCTCAAGTGCCAGTCTTTGCATGGGGTATGTTCGTGCAAGGCATAAAGAACTGACTAAATTAAATCTTTCACCTCTAAGCAAACTCAGGACTCTGTTTGATACCCTATCCCAAACCAGAAAACCCAATAAATAGGAAAGAACGCAGGTAGTTTGCTAAGACACTAGAGAGGCATTCTTTTAATTCACAAAAATGGGAAGAAAGAGCAGCCACTGCATCCATATTTTCAGACCTTGTTATATAATCTATGCCAAAACCTCTATTAAAGTTCAGCTGGTCAAGCATGTTCCTGTTTAAGGCGTTGTTTCATCAAAACAAGAACTATTTGAAAAGGAGGATCTTATGCATTCCTTGACTTAATTTCTGAAGAGTCCCAGATTCAACAGGACAGTCCTGGAAATGCTTTATCAAAAGTAAATGTTTTTTACCCTAACTGGAGTCAGAAACACCAGTAAAATTATAAATATAAAAATAATCTGGTTTATTTTTTGCTTGTGCAAATTAGAAACAATTTAAAAGTTTGTTCCAACTTTTTCTTAACTGTTTTTTCTTAACTGTTGATTTTCTTTCTGGAAACCCCATCCTATTCAACTCCACATTAAGATGCTCCTGCAGCTTCCCATGCCATAATTGGTGAGTTGCTCAATTTGATTTACTTATTCTCAGAATACTAATACAAGTAAGGAAGTCCCATAGTGCTCTTACTGCAATTAGTCACTGCAGGTGGGTTTCAGTGGCCTTAATGCAGGCATGTCGTGCCATTTAGATGCTCTAGACTAACTCATCTGTCCTCCAGCTGCCACCCTTAAAAGGTATAGGAGGATTACCCATACCTCCCACACTGTAAAAGTCTCTAAAAGCCTTTATCTGCCCTGAGCAGCCCCACCTGGGACCTCCAGACTTGCGCCCAGGAGCCCCATATAAGCTCCCACCTGGCCTGTAAGCCATCTTGTAGGTTCTTGTTTCTTTTCCAGTTGTTTTGGGGTTTCAATTTGATATCAGACTTGGCTTGTTGCCGTGTTCTTGTTTAATTTCAATGATGGGAACAACTTCTGCAGCTGCCACCACCGTGCTCTCTTTGCTCGTCTCTAGGGCTGTGGGACTGCCCTGCAGATGAGCTTGTAGCCTGCCTACCCTTGGCTCCCTGCTTGTCTTCCCTTAAGAAGTAACTTGTTCTTACTGTTCTCTTACATTATTAGCACCATAGATATTTGAGATACTCCTGCATACCTGGATCTTGCCCTACAATCTTCTCTTCTTATGACCTTTCCTTTTTGCTTAGAAAAACAAATTCTATTATCCTACTCATGTAACATTATAGCTACCAAGTCCACTTGCACACTCACAACGCTTCTGCTCAGTTGCTGTCTAATTGTGGAGATACCTTAGCTTTCTAACTGAATCCAGTTTCATTTTTGAAGCTCCATGGCCTTCAAGCAGACTCAGATTTCAACAGAGCTGAGTTACTAAATAACTAACCATAATGGTGCTGGTAGGGAGGCAGTGCGACCCATGAGGTTTCTTGGCTGTATTCCCACTTACTAGCATTTTGAGCATCCATCTTACCAGGTACTGCAATAAAGCCAATATGCTTACCACAGGGCTGTGTGTAGCACTGTACTGCACATCCTAACCGGTTTTGCAGCCCCAAAATTACCATTCATCCATGGTTACACTGAAAGTGACAGTGTAATAAAACTAAGGCCTCTCCCTTGAGTGACAGGCTGTACTGACCACTGAACCATGCTTCTGTTTAGCTTCCCTGGCAGAGAATACATTCTGCTTTTCATTAACTATCAC
The DNA here is from genome assembly GCA_030323915.1 of Brotogeris chrysoptera. NCBI lineage: Eukaryota > Metazoa > Chordata > Aves > Psittaciformes > Psittacidae > Brotogeris > Brotogeris chrysoptera. The sequence continues at coordinate 32,953 of JARCZZ010025067.1, forward strand.
CAAGTCTGAAAAGGAGGAAGAAAAACCCTAAAATCAGAATAAGGGAATCATAATTCTGCTTCAGTGGATCACAGGATTTTTAACATGGAAATTCTACTGGCTGTGTTTTCTGTGGTACACTTGAGCTTGCACTGCAGAAGAATGGGAGGCTCTGGGGACTGGATAATGGGGAGTTTTAGCACTGGGTCACTGCTGTGAATCCAGCTCAGGTCAATACTAATGGCAGTTTAGTTGCTTATGTTAATTTTGCTGATTGCTGCGGTCCAGGTCTATAGAGGATCAATAGCTACAAGTAGCAAATAGCCTATCCCCACATCTGCCATTATTCAAGTTAATCAAGAATATTAAATACCAAACAAAAGGTGCAATGAACCTTAGTCTCACTGACTACTTCTAAGATTAGATCTGAGACTATGAGTGAGGTTCCTATAAGCAAGAAGAATATATATTCGCCCTTTCTCCAGTGTACCCACAGCAGATAAGCAGTCATGATTCCATAACGTCAGTTTGGATATACTTTTGCTTAACTCAAAGTATTATCTTATATAACCAGTTAAGAGTTTATTTTCTGAACATAAAGTTATCTTTGAATAGGGAAGGATTTTTCAGCTAGCCTTAAAGTTGGTCTCAGTTAAGCTATAAGGTAGGAACTGCACAGCCAGAGAGTATTAACTATGCTGTTTAACAATAAAACAAACAGGCAAAATAAATGGACAAACATAACCTCTGTACATTTAAGAGCCAGTTTCAGGCCATCTAGAACTACAAATATTAAAACTCCATCATAATCATAGTCCTTTCACAACAGTGCAAACTAGGTTGTATGAGTGCTTTACCTACATACTTTCTCCAAATTGTTTGGCTACCTTTTGAATATAGCCTTAACTCAAAACACATTTAATCTTTACTACTTGTTTAGGATCTATAGAAAAACCTTTGTCATGTTTATCCTTCAATTATCAAAATGTATTCAACTATAATACCAGCTTCTTTTGCCTGGGAAAACACATTGAGCTCTGGAAGTACAGCTGAATAATGACATTGCTCCTATGCTAGGTACAAACATGTGGAAAAGCTGAAGTGCAAGAAGGTGGGAAGTTAAGGTTGAATATTTTAGACCTATAATAATAAGCTCCAGTGCATGCACAACAGTGAGAAGGATGCATTATGTCTTAACTTTATCTCCCCAGCCACCAAGACTGAACACTGGGAAGGCAGCATTAGTCATTCCAAGGGGAAAAAGAGCTTTGGACTTCTGCTAGAGTGATCCCATCTGGCCTAATTAAATGATCTGCATTGACAGACTTCTGGGAAAAGTCTCATTCCGTAATCCCAGCTGGAGGATGAAAATGCAATTGAGTTCTGGCTGAGGGAAATAACATGGAAGCGTCTCCCAGGGGGCTGGGACGTGCCCGATGTTTTTAAAAATGCAGGAGCTGCAGGTGAGGATAAAGTCCAGGGAAGCATGTTCTCCAGTTTTATGAAAAGCCAGTGACCTGCTTTCTGCTTCAGGTAAAGGTATCACCCGGAGGCGTAGGTCCTCTGCAGTGCACAAGGCCAGTGAAGAACCAGAAAAGATTCCCTGCAGGAGAAAATGGTGCTGAAACAGACTACGAAGCACTGAATGCAAATTAATCTACAGCCAGTAACACAGCAAGTAGCTGAGAACAAGAGCAAAATGAGCAAATGATAGACTAATTATGACAGAATACGAAGAACTGCCAGCATCAAGCACTCACATACTGTAACTCAGGTCCCACAAAAATCATAAGCCACTTAAATGTGGAGCTTTTTCATCTGCTGTCTTCTCTTGCTGAGCTCTTGAATCATTTTGCACTTTTTCTCTAACCCACAGTAAAAAACTGCTTTTCCCTCATGAGCACCAACTATCACTGTTTAAAATACTGTCCTGTGGTCCCAGAAGGGGTGTTAAGGCTGGAACATTTAAATTGGCATCGTGGTGCACAGTATTTCTCCTCCCTGCTTTCCCAAAGCTGTTGAGTACTAAGATGTCCACAAATTTTTCTTTACACAGATGAAGATGCTTTTGGCTTTTCTTTTTCATACACCCCAATATAGTTAGAGGATTTATATATTTAGATCATCCAGCTTTTCAAGTGACATCCCCACCTGTTTAGTGGCAATGACATTCAAATAATTCTGTCAGTGAATTCAGGCAAGAAAAATTGCTCCTCATCTTTTATATTAATGTCTTGTTCTCATCAGTTAACTTTGTTAGTTGAATCTGCTTTGCCAACTACCAAGAACACCATCATCTCTTCTGACTCAGATGCACTACATCTGCTAGTGAAGTGTTGTGGAAGGCTGATTCTTTCCAGCTATACATACACACACTAAATAAGGTTAAAATGCTCTATATGAGAGACTTGAACTGAAGCAATGGTGATTTGGGGAGCACTGCAACAAGGAGAGCAAAAGTAATTAAACTAATGGTTTATTCACTTAAATAAAGCATTCAGCTTAGATGTACCTACTTTAAAAGTAGAAGCATGGAGCTCAAATCACTTAATTTAATCCATCAGGATCATAGCACATTATGTGAATAGCGCACAAATGACATATACAAAGATCTCTGCATCTATATAGCATTTTCAAGATTTGCATTACTTGGCATTCTTGTGATCTAACTCTGAAAGACAGATTTATATTGAAACAGACGGTCATAGACCTAGCTCAATCTACAATTTATGGGCAAACTGTGGTTTTTTCTGTGAATTTCTAATGAATAGTATGGTGTTACACTTGGTAGCAATTTTTTCTTGTGCTGGCATCACCCTGAAACATAAGCTTCTTCAAGAGGTCACTGAGTTCCACCAACTGTCATAAACGTGAAGATTAAACCCCCAGTACATATGCAGACTGCACACAACTAATGACGTTTCTTTTAACTATTCTTCAGTAACTGAGTGAAGCTCTGAATCTAATTACGTCTCTAAATCTGCAGTGTAATCTAGATGATAGGCAGATGCAACCCGAGCAAACAAGTTACACGTTTAGCCAAAAGAAATCTTGAGCGTGTGAACCTCAGGTGATGAATACATACTATTGCTCTTCAAAGAAAAAGCCTCAGGATGGAACATTTGCATATGCAGATGATGCTTTGCCTCAGGACTGCACTCCACATGCACACAGATCTGCAGGAGGCACATCTGGATTTTCTTAAGGTCTTTTCTATTTGTTTATCCATTTATCACAATTGTCTTTTAACCTTTGTGTCTGCTTTAATGATTCATTTTAAATCTTTTCATTTCATCAATTCATTTTAAATTCATCAATTCATCAATTCATTTCATCCTTTCATTTTCATCAATTCATTTTAAATCCTTTTTTCTCAGTGAAGTTGCAAGTTCTCAAAACTGTAAGGGATGTGCCATCAGTGGGGAAAAAAGATACATGGATATGATCAATGTGTAATTCATTAAACTGAGAACGAGATAACTTGCTCTAAAATACAGTAGAGTTCAGAGCTGAAAGCTTTCTTCTAATGCACGCTAGAATTAAGACTCTAATTTTACAGTAAATCCCCACTTGATCATGCTAGTTTGAGGCTTGTTTAATGGCTTAAATATTTTCCCCAGCTACAAATCCACTGATGTTCAGAACTCATGCTTCCCCTGTTCACGTGCTCTAGGTATAGATGTTTCTCCATTGGCATCTCAGCTTCTACACAGCTACATTTCCCTTAGCAGTTCTGGTTGTAGTTCTGAAAGGAATAAACTAAATGTGCCTAAACCGAGCCAAGTGAGAATATGGTGGTCCTGTATTTACAGCAAGTAGGCAAGTTGAGGAGAGGGGTTCCATCTTATGTAGCTGCTCTTCTGTTTACTACTGCTATACCTGAGGATATAAAACCTGACTTGATGGAATTATAAGTGTAATACACTCCAGAACAGACAACCTGACATCTACTAGTGCTTATGCTCTTTAACTGCTAGTAAAAAAACCCAATGTACAAAAATCCACACCTATAGTGATATAATAGCCAATGTTCTCATTTTCAATGAGAATCATATTTCTATTTCTCTTTATAATGGCAATAACTATTTCCAGATGAGACAATCCCCATCATTTAATGACCAGATAAATGAAATACCTCAGGCAATGCCAAGAGCATCAACTCCTCCAGCCAGTCAGGAACTGCCAGCAAATGACTGTACCTGCAAGACAATATCCTCAAGCACAAAGTACGATGCACAACTGTAAAAGACAGGACTGTGTTAGGCTTGCTTACAGAACTTGAGTTTCTGATCTAAAAAGATCTGATTTAAAATCAAAATCTTTTTGATTAAAAACAACCAGGTTTTAAAATTAGTGGCATACTCTATATGGGCATATGTATCATAAACCAGTCCTTAGATAAAGGTAGCAGAGAATGTAGCATCATTTTTATTAGGGAATTGCTCCTTGAGTATGACTTACACTTAAGGCAAGACTAAAGTCCCTGTCTTCAAAATAAGACTGCTAGCAAAAGTATATTATAGTGGTGCTTTGACCTGATTCTCAGATTTTGTGGATACAGAGAATACGGTGCTGGTTTTAAGTTAAGAAATAGCCCCATTCTTTCAAGTACTGTAGTTCTGATCCATAGAAACAATTGATCTGGGTGCACTATTAATTAACATTCTCCTGAAAGATTTTTGACTCAGATTTGTTCCATCCTTGCTTACAGGTAGCATGAAATAACCTCACTGTATTAATGTTTAGAATGTACTATAAATGTCCACAAAGTTCTTCCTCTCTTCTTCCATCTTGAGGAAGATGAAATTTGAAGTGAACATTGCTGGGAGAATAACATCTAAGCCTCAGCTGAGTGAACAGCATAGCTATAGATTTTCCTTTTTATTATACGTTAGTGCGTTTTAATATCTCCAAGTATTGAACACTTACAGTAATTACATAAAGTCCAAAAGAAACAATTTTATTTAGCATAAACTACCCCGTTGCATTAACAGAGTACTTTAGCACATAATTAAATACAGGAATTTGCTTCCCCTTTAACAACATGAAACCTTAATATATTTTAGCATTATTCAGCAAACACTATTTATCCAAAGAAGGAGAATGCATAATTGAGATATTTACAGTAACTTCCCACGGAAGCACAGCTGCTAGGTAGCATCTGATTACCTATATTCACAGCTAGAAAGCAGATCCAGCAGTTTCTGTGCCACTATTATTATGAGAAAATGGAAATAACTGCTATTTTTTGGTTCAACACAGGATGCAACACCAGCTATTATAAAAGGGTCCTGAATGGATCCTCCTTCGCTCAGCAGCATTCCAAAGGGGTAGCCTATTCTGCAGACACCCCAAAGCACAGCTGAATTTGCAGTCCAGGACTCTGCACCACCATCTGTTCAGCATTCCGAACTGCCAGGCTCATCTTCTTCTAGCCCCAAAATACGTTTATTTTATGGCACAAACTTATTTTTCTATAAGCAATTATGGCCGCTTCAGAAGATGGGTTATTAAGATGCACTTAAGCCACTGAAATGTTAACTGGATGTTCTGGACCAGCCAGAAGAAACAAAAGAGTCCATTTCCCAAATTTTAACTGATTTAGAAGACCTGGTGAAAACAGCCCGACCTACTGCCCTCAACAAAACAAATCAAATCCTGCGCTCCTAGTTCCACAAGTGTGCACTTTATCACAGTTGCATATGAATATGCATGCAGATTATAAAATTACTGGTGTAGAGTGGTACAAAGAGCAGAAAATCATTTAGCATGCTTCATGGAGAATTTTGCGTAGACACTGCCTTTTATATCTTTGGAACAAAGAGGACGTTGAGGAAAGAAGTGGAATAATACGAATTGTGATGATGACAGCATATTAACAATAGAATTTCTCTTCAGTGGAACTAGCCAGGGTAATTACTTAGTGCTACAAGCACTAAGTGCACCAGGAATGAAAAAATACATACCTATTGTGAAGTCTGATTTTACATGCCATACTTCTGCCGTACTAAAGCATGGTATATATGCAGCAAGTTTTCCTGTATTTCTGGGAATGTATAGTATTATTTGGTTTCGATGACAAATTATTTGTACTCCTATGAATGTAACATCATGGTTCCTGTTGAATATAACATGATGATATTTAATAAACATATTTGTTGCAGCAGAAGTGACCCAGGACCAGTACAAGCAAGTTGTGCACTGGGGCACGCACTGCTGTGCTAGACATTTCTGATTCTGTTATCCCAAACCAGAGACCAGGATCTGTTTCACTGCCGGGAGCTTTTTTTAGTGTGTGTTTTGTTGACTCGCAGACTTGTATGGTAAGCCTTCATTTTTGGTTACTTACATATATATATGTGTATATTTTTATATACATATATATATATATCAATCAGAATGTCGCACATGTAATGCAAATGAAGTCTTCCTATGCTGGGTGTAATCAGCTGTGAGACAAAAAACACAAATGCCTGAATACAGTACCAAGACAAATGAAAACATTCTACCCTCTGTAAGCACAAATGTTGTAGCTCTTCCCTTGAGTACCATCTCTCCAGTACTAAATCCCAGTGGCCTACTTTCTCACAATTTCATTGTAAGGAATTTGTCATGATGATCATATTAAGACCCCAGGCAAGTTTCCACACTTCTGTACTGTGTCACTTAAAAGAGGCACAGACTGGTGGTGTAGAAGTGCCCCAAATGACTGCAAAGCCCAGGTGGAGAATGGAAGTGGTTTCTGATACAGAGCCTGCAGCACACCTCACTGTTATACCAAGATCAGGTACCTCAAAAGTCCATTCTACAGTCCACAGTTCTCACTGATAGCTGCAGTTCTGTTTAACCTGGTCTCCTCAGCTGATAAGACAAGAAAATCCCTATCTTCCCAACCTGGAGTAACTGGAACTTCAGTCTTTTTTTAAATTTTGGAGTCGAAATGAAAGCATGCCACCCCATTCCCCTCCCAATATCCATTGCAGTTCTTTGAAAATATTATGGCTTCATCTTCAGTTTTAAATCACCCTGTCACCTCCTGGCTATAAGTCCTCACTTCAAGCATTCAGAGATATTAACCCATTCCTTTCATCTACACAGTTTTTGTCCTAGAAGCCATTTACTGCTATAGTTTAGAAATCTACTTGAAAAAGGGTGGGTCTTTTGCTTTACTTTTAGCAAAAGAACTACCTGATGGCTTCTATCAAGGTTAAAATTATTAAAGCAAAGGGGAACAACAGTATATACCACAGCCTTCACAACAATAAGGGGGTTTATCATAAGAGCAACATTCATTGCCTTAAACACTGCAATCACAGAAATATCTCATTCTTCATAAAACCCATTTTTAAAACCAAAGTATCATCTACCTGAAACCCTTGTGCAAGATGTAGCTAATATCAAACCTCAATAGTTTGGGAAGTTAAGTAAGTCTAATGTGCTTCTTATCTGCAATTTGCTTTCATTTTTCCATGTTTCTCCATTAACAACAGTTTTATTGGCTGAAAGAAACTCTGTCACACTAATACTATTTATCAATCAAAAAAACCCAAACTTAAGTGTAATGAAAACAAACACATCTTTAGCTGTATCACTTGCACAGAAAAGAAAGCTACCTTGTAATAAACCTTTGTTAATACCAGATGTCAAAAATGAGAGATGAAAAAGTGGCCACCCTTCATAATAACCTTCTTCTAAGTGCGGCAGAACAATCAGTACTATCAATATATTGACCAAATATTTATCGACAGCAAAATACAACTCAAAGGTGGCTTTAAGCAAAACAGCCCACAACAGAGATCCGTAGACTTTTTCTAAATCCTAGACTTATTTATCATCTTAACTCAGAAACAACCTGTCCTTAGGATTACATAAAGAATACAAGGCTTCTATTTGTATTTAATTGTCGTGGTTTAAGTCCCCAACACCCCCCCCCCCCCCCCCAGTTTTCTCACTCACTCACTCCCCTCTTTCTTCCCCCAGTCCCGGGGGTATGGGGAGGAGAATCAAAAGAATGCAA